>PYAF01006317.1:25947-56948 GCA_007407185.1 Glycine tomentella
AGTCTTGACAAGAAGTGGTGTGGATCAACATTAGAGGGCTTGTATCTTCAAGCCTATTCTTGATCATCAATTTCGAATATAAACAAGGTAACATCTATGTCCTAAAGAATGATTCTTGAATGGTATGTGTGTTTCCGCTTTGAAAATTTTTGTTTTTCTTCTCACATGCCTTTGGGCTTCAAGGCCCAATCTTACAATATATAGGTAACTTGATTTTTAGATATAAATCAAGATTATCATATAAGATGTTGTATATTAGTGCTCCTTGTTTTTAACTTAAAATAAAAGTAATTGATGAGATACAATTATTTATTCTTTTTCAAAATGTATTACTTTAATTTAAACATTGTTAAACAATTTTATAAAAAAAAACTATTGTTATTTTTTAAAAACTTAATGATTATTATGCATGATTACTATTGAACTTTTGAATGCAACCACTTGTGTTTTGCTTTGGTTAAAAGTTAAGGATGCATTTAATATGTAAAAATTCTTGATATTTTGACTTTTTATGGTTTAATATTTTTTTTAAAAAAAATATTTGCATAGGTTTTTTTCCCTTCAAAATGCTTATTTTGTTCTTGAAAATTTCCTAATGACCTTATATTACATATATGCTGAATATCATAGCATATACCACTTCTACTTCTACCTTTTGATTGACAAAAAAAGTTCAATTATATCATGCCGCCACAAGTTTCTTGAAGGTTTGAATATAACATGTTCAATGTTCAATGTAATTTGTAGGCACTCTTCACTGCTTTCAAGTTGTGTACTTGGAGATAAATGTGAAATGCTACCAAAATTTGGCCAAATATAAGAAAAGAAAGTTAACCTTTATGTATGAATCTACTATAAAAGAATGTCTTCCTGAATGGGAAAGGGCCACACCTTTAATGAAAAGAGTAGGTTTTCATTCATGGAATAACTTTGTGAGTATCATATAGTTATTAGATGGACCGAAGTTGGATGAATGCAAGTTGCATGAGCCCTGCGTATGAGGAAGACGTTGAACAACTCTTGTAATTTTCCTCCAAAAGAAGTCGACTAGATGAGAATGGAAAATATTTTTGTCCTTGTATAAACTGTTTGAATGGGAGACAACAAGTACTAGACGACATACGAGAACATCTTCTGTGTGATGGGATTACGAAGAATTATACGAGATGGATATGGCATGGTGAATTGAAAAACATGCAGAGGGGGTCCTAAACTGAACCGGTTGATGTAGAAATAGGAGATCGATCAGAGGATATGATTTGTGATCTTGGACAAGAGTATTTTTAGCAAGCACATGGCCTTACGTATGATATGTTGGAAAGTGATTCAAAGAAGCCTTTGTATCGGGGGTGCAAGAAGTCATTGACGTTTTTATCAGTAATGTTAAGTCTGGTTAATGTGAAGGGCATATATGGGTGGAGTGACAAAAGCTTCACTTCACTTCTTCAGGTAGTGCAGGATATGCTTCCAGAGGAAAACACATTGCCAAAAAGTTACTATCAGGCGAAGAAGATACTATGTCCGATGGGTAGTATTAGCAAATTCATGCATGCCCTAATGATTGCATATTGTACAGATATGAGTTTGAAGAAATGCATAAATGCCCCAAGTGTGAGGTATCACAATACAAAGTGAAGGATGATGACGAGTGTAGCAATGACAAAAGCATAAAGAAAGGCTCCTTATTCCAAGATGTAAGTGTTTGTTTGCTAATGGAGATGACGCAAAAGACCTTGGCATGCAAATGGGAGAAATTGCGATGGAATGCTCCACCATCCAACTGATTCCTCCTAGTGGAACAAGATTAATTGTCTGTATCCGAATTTTGGCAAAGAGACAAGAAATCTTAGGCTTGGACTTGCAACTGATGGAATGAATCCCTATGGCAGTTTAAGCACTCATCACAATTTCTGGCCTATTTTGCTAGTAATTTACTACTTGCCTCCTTGGTTGTGCATGAAGCAAAAATACATAATGTTGTCTATGATGATATTGGGCCCAAGACAACCAGGAAATGACATCATTGTTTATTTAAGTCCCTTGACTAAAGACTTGACAAAGTTGTGGACGAGGGGGTTGCCGTGTTTGATGGGTATTGAAATGAGACATTCAACTTACGTGCAATGTTATTTTGTACCACTAATGACTTTCCAACATATAGGAATTTGAGTGGATACAATTTTAAGGGCCATTGTGCATGCCCTATATGTGAAGATGACACGAGCTACCTACAACTGAAACATGGAAGAAAGACAGTATACACTTGGCATCGACTTTTTTAAAATCTTATCACCCTTACCAACAATTGGAAAAAGCTTTCAATGAAAGTCAAGAGTATGAAAGTGTGCCGATATCATTAACTGGTCAACAGGTTCTTGAGCGGGTTAAGGACATCAATACTATATTTGGAAAGACTCAAAAGAAGCTGACAAGTAAAACTTGCATATGGAAGAAGAGGTCGATATTGTTTGATCTTCTATACTGGTCCGATATAGATGTTAGACATTATATCGATGTTATGAATGTGGAGAAAAATGTGTGTGACAGTGTCATTGGCACACTTCTTAACATTCAAGGCAAGACAAATGATGGTTTGAATACTCATCAAGATCTAGTTGAGATGGGTATACATGACCAATTACATGCAAGGTTAGATGGTAACAAAATATACTTGCCTCCAGCATGTCATACTTTGTTAAGAAAGGAGAAGACAAGTTTTTGTTAGTGTCTGCATCATGTCAAAGTGTCACAAGGATACTCTTCAAATATTAAGAGCCTTGTGCAGCTTAAAGATCTGAAATTAGTTGACTTAAAGTTTCATGATTACCATGTCTTGATGCAACAACTGTTAGCTGTGGCAATTTGAAACATTTTGCTTAACAAAGTGAGGCATGGCATAACTCGCCTGTGCTTTTTCTTCAATGTCATTTGTAGCAAAGTCATTGACTTGTAAAGTTATATGACTTGAAAAACGAGCCTGCTACTATCTTGTGTTAGTTGGAGATGTATTCATCCTTCATTTTTTGACATCATGGCTCATTAATTATTCATATGGTGAGGAAAATTAAATTGTGTGATCTCATTTATTTACAATGGATGTACCCGATTGAGCGATACACAAAGATCTTAAAAGGGTATACAAAGAATTTACACTGTCTTGAAGCATTCGTTGTTGAAAGGTACATTGCAAAAGAAGCTATCGAATTTTGTTCAGAGTACATTGAAAAGGCAAAACCTGTTTGGCTTCCCGAGTCTCGGCATGATGAGAGAGTGGCAGGTAAGGGTTCACGAGGGCTGCTTGTTATAACTTTGGGTCTAAAGGAATTGCAACAAGTTCATTTTTATATACCGAATAATAGTAATGAAGTTCTGCCATACATAGTTCGTCATGAAGTCTTACTTAAGGAAAGTAACCCTAAAATGACAAAGAATAGGAAGTTGAAAGAGCAAAACAAGACTTTCCTAAATTGGTTTAAAGATACAATCTTTGGTCACGATAATGCTTCTGAAACGTTAAGGAAGTTAGCAAATGGGCCTAAAAGAAATGTTAGAATTGTTGGACATAGGAGAAGCTGAAGAAGAAGATCAAGGATAAAGCCCATGTCACTTGAAGGTTTTAGCTTTTTACATGCCATTCAATTGAAGACATTTGTAATTTGTAGAATGGTTTAAGAAGTCTTATCTTGTGATCCTTGCATTGCATAAAGCATAAACATATTCATGCATAAAATGTTTTAAGAAAAGAACTTCAAAGTTTATCTGTGCATATTCCATGGCTTTGTCTACTTTAATCGATTACAAAATGATATAATCGATTACCAGCTTCTGTTTGCTTCGTGAAAAGCCATGACGAATACTTTAATCGATTACTAGATGATTGTAATCAATTACATAGTTGTATTTCTAAAACATGCATGACTGCCTTAATCGATTACCACAATCTGTAATTTATTACATAGGCTTATTTTGGAAATTGTACATGACTGCCTTAATCGATTACCACAATCTGTAATCAATTACATAGGCTTATTCTGGAAATTGTACATGGCCGCCTTAATCGATTACCACAATCTGTAATCGATTACATAGGCTTATTATGGAAATTGTACATGAATGCCTTAATCGATTACCATAATTTGTAATCGATTACCAAGGCCTATTGCATTTATGAGACTGACTGGTTTAATCAATTACTTCCTGGAATAATCGATTACTTTGTTCGTTAAAGATTTCCAGATTGTCACAAGAACATTTTAATCTATAACTTGGTTAAATACGATTACATATGTTAAAATAATCGATTACACTTGCGTGTTAATCGATTACTGTCTGCTAAAATTGTTTTCTATATAAAGCTGCTTGGGTCTGCGATTTATATATAGATGACATTTCATCATATACTTAAGATTATGAAATCCCAACACAAGAAAAAATTCTCATTGTCTAAGAAACAAATTTCTTAGTATTAGATTTCTTGTTTGAGATTAAAAGATCATTTGGCTTCATACTTGAAGATGAGTCAAGAAAAGTTTTTTCAAGAGAGTTGATTGGTAAAATCATTCGTGCTTTCATTCATCCATTGAGGATCACAGGTTGTGTCTCTCTTAAACTTTCTTGTAGATTGTTTTGAGTTTCAAAATATTTTTGTAAGGCTAAGGTCAAAGAGTTTCTTTCAAGCTTTCTAGAGTAGTGTTCTCTAGGGGTAAAGATCTGAGTAGGGTTCTTAGGATCTTAGTGATTTGATTTCTGATAGGGTGTTAATGTTGGACACAGGGGGGCTTCATGATGTTTGGAAGTCTTTGATACAAGAAGAGTTTTGTGCTTTCAACATGCTTGAAGACTTGGAATTTTATGTAAAAGGAAAGCAATCTTATTGATCCATGCATTCATACATTCAATCATTCATTCATTGATTTAACAAAGTGGTTTTTATGAAAATCAAACAAAGCTTTTAATACTTTACTAAGGTTTTATTTTGACTCAAAGGTTTTTGGAAATTTTTTTTTATATTGTTGTAATCGATTACATTAAAGATATAATCGTTTAAATTATTCTTAGTTCATTCTGGAAAAGCTTTCAAGAACAAAGTAATCGATTACCTATCGGAATAATCGATTATTTAACCTTTGTTTTCACATACAGTGCTTTGTTGAAACACTTTAATCGATTACCAATAGATAGTAATCGATTACAAAGCTTTACATTGCTATACATGGTTTTAAGACTCTCTGGAAGAATCGATTACCAATAGTTAGTAATCGATTACACAGGCTTAATTGAAAATATAGTCTTCCTGTCTTAATCGATTACCAAATGTTGTAATCGATTACATTGCTTATTCTTTTTTATAAAGCTTCCTGATTTAATCGATTACCAAATACAATAATCGATTACACAGTGTATTTTGATAATTTGAAGCTTGTTGTCTTAATCGATTACAAGATGTATTAATCGATTATTTTGCTCGTTGCTCATGTCCAGAAATTTGTAGAACACATTAATCAATTACAAGGTTGATTTAATCGATTACATGAGTGTTTTAATCGATTATTAGGCGCGTTTAATCGATTACTGACAATTACAAAAGTTTGTTATAAATAGAACCAAGGCTCAGCTTGTTTTGTAACTTGATGAATTCGTATTCTGAGCATACACAAGATTTCAAAACATAATCAAAGTAATTTTTCTGAGTTCTATGATTCCTTGCTTCAACTAAAACACTCATGGATTTTTGAGTGATTCTAAAAGTAAGAAGTTTCTTTCAAAGGTTAAGAAAGAAGAATGTTCTGAGTTTGTTTTTGTATTTCAACCTAAGTTGTTCATTCATATGCATGTCATTCACTAGATCATCAGGTTGTTTCTTTCCTTAACTCATTGATTGTAATTTTGTTTACATAGTTTGTTGAATTTGGCTATTGTAATAAGATTCTTATAGCTTGGGACTAGAGAAGGGTTCTCTAGCATAAAGATTAGAGTAGTGTTCTCTGAATCTTTCTCCTTAGAAGTCTAATAGGGTTTTAGATTTCTGTTCTTTATCTAGGGTTGATAAAGGGGAGATTCTTATAAAAGCTTGTAAGAATATTTTATAATAGTGGAACTCTAATTCAATGTGAATTAGAAGAAACTGGATGTAGCTTTAGGTTTTGAAGTGAACTAGTATAAATTGTTTGTGTTCTTATTTCTATATCTCTAATCTCATCTTGTTCATTGATCTTTAATTCTTTGAATCATATTCATTGTTCAACAGATTTTATTTTGACCTATTGAATTCTTGGGCTGAGCTATTTGATTGAGTAAAAGGTTTATTGGTTTTGTAAGTGATAAAGATCTTGAAAATTTGATTTGAATTTGATTTTAAAATACCAAGGTTCAACCAATTCACCCCCCCTCTTGGTTGTTGTGAAGTATTCCTATTATTTTCAATTGACATCAAGAGTTGGTTCTTGAGAGTTATTCAAGATCACTTTTTTTTCTTCAAAAAGAAAAATGAATACCTCACAAATAACCTTCAAGGAAGATGCTTCTTTAAACAGACCTCCCATGTTTGAAGGGGGACATTTCAGTTTTTGGAAAAATAGAATGAAAATCTTTATTCAATCAAATGACCCAAGTGCTTGGAATGCTATAGAAAATGGTCCTTTTATTGCAAAGAAAACTGTTGCCAATGAATTGATTCCCAAAGAATGGGATGAGATGATTGATGCTGAACAAAAGGTTGTCCAATATGATTTCAAAGCAAAAAATATGATCACCTCTGCACTTTCCTCTGATGAATTTTTTAGAACAGTGAGATGTACAAGTGCAAAAGAGATGTGGGAGATGCTGGAGATTACTCATGAAGGAACTGAAGAAGTCAGGAGATCAAGGAAGCATGCATTGATCCATGAGTATGAGACGTTCAAGATGAACACCAATGAAAGCATTTCTCAACTGCAGACAAGATTCACTCATATTGTCAACCATCTATTAGGTCTTGGAAAGATCTTTGATACTGAAGAATTGAACATCAAGATCCTGAAGTGTCTAACAAGGCCTTGGCAACCAAAGGTGACAACAATCAAGGAATCCAAAGATCTATCAAAGATTTCCATGGCTGCACTATTTAGTAAGCTACTTGAGTATGAGCTTGAAATGTCTCAACTAACTTGTAATGAAGATACAGAAAGAAAAACAGGAGCATTGCATTAAAAACTGCAACTTCAAAAGCTGAAAAAGAGGATGAAACAAGTGATGGGAAGAAAAGGACAACATGAACCCAATTGTCAGAAAATTCAGCAAGTTCTTCAAGAAAAATAAGAACAAAAGGTTCACAAAGATCAGCAAGAACAACAACAACAATAACAACAATAGCAACAAGAAGATTGACAACAATTTTACATGCTTTGAATGTGGAAAACCTGGCCACATCAAATCTGAGTGCTCAATCTACTTGAAAAAGCAACAAGGAGGGAACAAGATGAGGAAGGAAGGGAAATCTAAAAGAGCCTACATAGCTTGGGAAGATAATGAGTCAACTATTTCAGAATCTTCAACTGAAAATGAAGAAGCCAACATGTGTCTCACTTCCACAATCAATGAAGAAGATGATGATCTCTCATGTGATGGAACTGAGGTAAGTTCTAAATATGATCAAGCTATTAGTGTTTTCCATGAAATGCATGAAGAAGCCAAAAAACTTGCAATATCCAATAACAAGCTAAAAGGAAATCTCAGATGGCATATTGCAAAGATTACTGAATTGCAAACACATATTTGCAAATTGAAAGAAGAAAATGAAAAACTTGTTTCAAGTTACAATTTGAATGGATGTGTATGTGTCTCTTCCTCTACAAGTGTTGACAAGTATAACTTGCTTCAAAAAGATTTTGATGACTACAAAATTAGTCAAGGAGAAAAATATATGACAAGTTTATCTGAAATCAGCTATTTGGTTGATCTTTTGAGAAAGTTATATAGAGGAAAATACAACTTGGATGAAATGCTAAGTGTGCAAAGGTATGTTGGAGATACTTCTTGTTTGGGGTAAAAAAAGGGCTCAAAATATGCTGGAAAAACAATATTTATGCCTCAAAAACAAAACAATCAAAAAAGGCATAATAACTCAAAGATCAATCAAAATGTTTTCCTTAGAAAATCATCAAAATCTGTGATATGCAACTATTGTATGGAAAGAGGACATACATCTTACGAATTATGCTAAGAGATTCTATGTGCCTAATGGAGATTGCATTTGGGTTTTCAAAAGAAAAAGAAAGCAACTAACCCCTATGGACCCAACCTCAATTGGGTACCTTCCTTTGTAAATTGATTTGATTTTTGCAGGTATATCTAAGAGCTAAATCCTCAACATGATACCTTGACAGTGAATGCTCTAGACATATGACTGGGGACATGTCCATGCTTACAAACTTAACATTTAAAGATGGTGGATATGTCACTTATGGGGATAATAATAAAGGCAAGATCATTGGAGAAGGCAACATTGGAGACAACTTCAAAACAAAGATAAAGAATGTTCTTTATGTAGAAGGTTTGAAGCATAATCTCTTAAGTATAAGTTAACTTTGTGACAAAGGATTTAAAGTCACATTCAATGAGAAATGCTGTATGATTTGTGATGGGAATAGTGGTGAAGTAATCCATATAGGTAAAAGGAAAGGTAACATTTACTTACTCTCAATTGACCATGCATTCTTCCATAACACTTCTTGTCTTATAAGCAAGATTGATGAATCTTGGCTATAGCATAGAAGGGCTAGTTACATAAACATGCACCACATAAAGAAGCTTACAAGAAAAGATTTAGTAATTGGGTTGCCCAAACTCAAGTTAGAGAAGGACAAACTTTGTGATGCTTGTCAAAAGGGGAAACAAACCAAGATATCTTTTCAAATCAAAAACATTGTTTCCACCTCTAGACCACTTGAACTACTTCACATTGACTTGTTTGGTCCCTCTAGAACAATGAGTTTAGGTGACAATTATTATGGGCTTGTCATTGTGGATGATTACTCTAGATTCACTTGGACTCTGTTTTTGAAATCCAAAAGTGATGCTTTCCTTGCATTTAGAAAAATGGCTAAACTTGCACAAAATGAAAAAGGTAGCAAAATTATCTCAATAAGAAGTGATCATAGTGGTGAATTCCAAAATAAACATTTTGAAAAATTCTGTGAAGAAAATGGAATTAACCATAATTTTTCAGCTCCAAGAACACCTCAACAAAATGGTGTTGTGGCGAGGAAAAATAGATCTCTTGAAGAAGGAGCTAGAACTCTTCTTAATGAGACAAATTTGCCAAAATATTTTTGGATTGATGCTGTAAGTACAGTATACTACACTTTGAATAGATTACTTATAAGGCCTATTTTAAAGAAAACCCCTTATGAGCTATACAAAGGTAGAAAACCCAATATTTCTCACTTAAGAGTTTTTTGCTGCAAGTGTTTTGTATTGAACAATGGGAAAGAATCACTTGGAAAATTTGATGCTAAGGCTGATGAAGCAATTTTCCTTGGATATTCATTACATAGTAAAGCTTATAGAGTATTCAATAAAAGAACAATGTGCATAGAAGAATCTGTACATGTTATTTGTAATGAGTCTAATCCCTCTAAAGAGGAAAAGAAGTGTGATGTAGATGTAGGCCCAATGGAAGAATTTATTCAACTAAATGATTCCTTAAATAAAGAGAAAGAAGAACCAAGTGCTGAAGCAAAACCATCAATCCCTGTTCAAGAGCCTAAAGATTGGAGAACAACAAGAGACCTATCACTTGACAACATCATAGGTGAAGTTTCAAAGGGAGTATCTACTAGATCTTCATTCAGAAGCCTATGTTGTAATATGGCTTTTGTTTCTCAAATTGAACCTAAGAATATTGATCAAGCCTTGAATGATGAACATTGGATGCTTGCCATGCATGATGAGCTAAATCAGTTTAAGAGAAATGAAGTTTGGGAACTTGTTCCTAGACCATCATCTCGTAAACCTATTGGTACAAAATGGGTTTTTAGAAACAAACTTCATGAAAGTGGAATCATAGTCAGAAATAAAGCTAGATTGGTTGCAAAAGGTTACAACCAAGAAGAAGGCATAGACTACGAAGAAACTTATGCTCCAGTTGCAAGATTGGAAGCAATTAGGTTATTGCTTGCTTATGCATGTTTAATGAACTTCAAACTCTTTCAAATGGATGTTAAAAGTGCCTTTTTAAATGGATACATTGAGGAGGATATATATGTTGAACAACCTCCTAGTTTTACTGATTTTAGACATCCTACCTATGTTTTTAAACTCAAAAAGGCCCTTTTATGGTTTGAAACAAGCTCCCAGATTATGGTATGAAAGACTAAGCAAGTTTTTGCTTGAACAATCTTTCACAAGGGGACATGTTGACAAAACCTTGTTCATCAAAAGGCATGAGAATGATATCTTATTGGTTCAAGTTTATGTTAATGATATAATTTTTGGTTCAACTAATCATTTGCTATGTAAGGAATTTTCCTCAGCTATGCAGAAAGAATTTGAAATGTCAATGATGGGAGAATTAACATTCTTTCTTGGACTTCAAGTAAAGCAAATGAAGAATGGAACATTTCTCAATCAATCCGAATATTGCCTTGAAGTAATTAAGAAATTTGAAATGGAGAAAAGCAAAGATGCTGCAACTCCAATGGCAACATCAACATATCTAGATTCAAATGAAAATGAAAAGAAGGTTGATGAGTCAAAATTCAGAGGAATGATTGGATCCTTGTTATACTTGACAGCTAGTAAACTAGATATAATGCTAAGTGTTTGCTTGTGTGCAAGTTATCAAGAAAATCCAAAAGAGTCTCATCTAACAGCAGTCAAAAGGATCATCAAATATCTCAAAGCTACACCAAAAGTTGGTCTTTGGTATCCCAAAGGTGCTTCAATTAATATTATTGGGTATTCTGACTCTGACTTTGCAGGTTGCAAGTTAGATAGAAAAAGTACAAGTGGTACTTGTCATCTACTTGGAAGTTCTTTGATCTCAAGGCATTGCAAGAAACAATCTTGTGTTGCTTTGTCTACTGCTAAAGCTGAATATATCTCAGCTGGAAGTTGTTGTGTGTGACACCCCGTAGGCCTCCGACGTGTTATCATTAATAATATCAGATTAGCGCATAAAACACAAATTATATAGCTCAGCGGAAGTGTAGAATCATTTTCTTGATACATTATGTACGGAATAACAGATAATTCAAAATCACAATTATATGAAATCATAAATCACGACCCTGCTGATCCAGTTTCTCAGAACATATATCAAAAGCCAGACAATTTAATCATACAGACAGATCATCAGATATACGACAATTATACTCAGGGAAACGTCACATATCATATTAGATCAAAGTTCTGTACATATATACATCAGTGTACACAGTCCACACCACACATACCGTGGTGGTACAAAAGAATATCAGCCCTCCATGAGGGAGTACTGAAACGACTGCTTCTTCTTTGCTTTGACTTCGTATTTATTTTATTACATCAAGTTCAAGTTCATATAGAATAAGTAAAATAGTGGGGTGTTACAAGTACAGAACTATACATCAAAAAGAAATCAAAATAGAGCCTTCAAGCTCTTCATGTTGCTCCTATGTCAAGCAGCTTAGTCTCAACTGGGCCTCCTGCCCTGAGACTGCTCTTCTCTTCCAGAAATATCACCTGAAATCATGTAAGCCCCACACGGGGTGAGATAACATATCTCAGTAAGCTCAGGGTTCTTGGGAAATCATTCCCACCCTGGCCCACAGATTCACATTACATAAACAGGCATATACATCATACATGGCCCACTGGCCTGGCCCTCTGGCCCTCAACATAACATAATCATCATCACAATCATAACATATGACAGGTGGCAGAGCTCCTCAATGCCTGGCGGAGCTCCTCAACGCCCAGAATACACGGCGGAGCTCCTCAACGCTGGTATTTATCTATTGGCCAACAGATATCTCAAGCACAGCACAAACATCAAATGCAGATGCATACAATCTCAATATAAGTAATGCCACAGCCAATGCATGCATCATGAATCATGACCAACACTCCCTAGGAGTGTGGTGTGCAACCAAAGCGGGAATTCATCCCCAGGAACACTGAACTTACCTGGTAAGGTCTCAGCTCGTAGTTCCTTTCCAGGTCTATGGCTCCCACCACCAACAGTCTCAGAATCAATGCCTAATCAAGGCGTAAGTAATTTCATATCAAAACCAGTTCACAGATATACAGGTCACAGTAGATATCATAACAAAATTCCCCTATCCTAGGGTTTAAGCAAGCTCAGCCTATACTAGGCTGCTCTCAGACCACTCAAGGTCCATCAGGCTGAATACAAACCATCTGAGTCATCCCAGACTCAAAGTACACATACATAGGATATGGCTTTCCTCAACCTTAACTCAATTATCATCAGAATGGACTGAGTTCCACTCAAAGTCCCATCTAATTAGCCCCTCAGGCTCAACATAAATCTAACTAAGGCTCTGGTATATCAACAGATAATCACAAGTGACCATTACACAGGCCACACAGGTAACACCGAGCCAAAATTCAAAGTCATCAGAATCAAAATCTGAAAGCTAATCTTTCATCAGTACATTGCCCTAAGTAAATCTCTCTACAGGATCCTGGGCTAATTCTAGCCCCATTTCACTGTGGGTCACATTACTCAGAAAAACCCAAATTCACAGAGAATCAAGAGAACTCAGGTTCCTTATCTCAGTAGTGACCCAGGAGACCTCAGAACAGCTTCTCCGAGCTCTAATGTCCGTCTCTCGCCGTAGGTCTCGCCTATTCTCAAGTTCTCTGAGGTTTTCCACTCCAGAACTCACCTTCTCACTCACAAAGGGTTTTCAAGTAACAGATGAAAGATTTCAGCTTTTTAATCGGTTAAAACTAGTTTCTAGGCCACAGGAAAGTGTTTAAACTAACATGTAAGGTCCTAGAACGCTTGGAAACTCATTAATGGAGGCTGGGGGTCATGGAGAAGAAGAGGGAATAGTATCTCCCTGCAAAAACGCGTTTGACCCTTTATATATTCAGCCTGCCCGAACTCCCGCGCGATCCGTGCCGCCTCCCGCGCGATCCGTGCCACAATGTTGGTGAGCTGGCGCTGATAGCGCCATCCCCGCGCTAACCGCGTGAACCTTTCGAGACCTTTGGCACCACCCGCGCCACCTCTGGCGCTGTCCGCGTGAAAATCCAGAGAAAAGTGGTTTTCCAGGGCACTTATGGCGCGATCCGCGCGGCCCTTGGCGCCATCCGCGCCAACCATTCGGCCAATCCACGCCATTGGCGCCACAGCCACGCTACCAGCGTGGACTTGCCGAGTCTATGGCGCCATCAGCGCCGTCTCGGCGCCATCAGCGCCACAACCAATGGGTTTGACGCTATCAGCGCCAACCCTGGCGCGACCCGTGCCACACCAAAATCAGGTTTTCTGATCGCGGGGGTATGGCGCCAACCATGCCATAACTTAGGGTTTTCACATTGTGCACAAAGTCTATGGCTGAAGCAACAAATGCAAGATTTTGGAGTTGAACTGAAGGTGCTATGTGACAATACAAATGCTATTAACATATCAAAGAACCCAATAATGCATTCAAGGACCAAGCATATTGAGATAAGGCATCATTTCCTCAGAGATCATGTTCAAAAAGGTAATATCAAAATTGATTTCATTGATACCCATAACCAACTAGCTGATATATTTACTAAACCATTAGCAAGAGATAGATTTTATGCACTTAGAAACATGCTATGTATTCTTGATGAATCAAATATATGCTAGCCTATTTTAAGTACGCCTTTCCATGCAAATTGAACTTCATAGTTGAACTCATCACTATAAATGCTCTATGATGTGCAAAATTATAATTGATATGCAGAATACTTTGTTTTTTTATAAAATTACTGTTATAATCGATTACACTTCGGGTTAATCAATTAAAATCATTAAAATCTTCATTCTGTATGAAATTTAAGCTTCAGTAATCGATTACTTCAAACTTGTAATCGATTATTCTTTGTTTTTGAAAAACTGAAGCTTCCTGGAGTAATCGATTACGTAACGGGATAATCAATTACAATGAACAAAACATGTTTTTCTATATAATGGTTTTACTGGTGTAATCGATTACGACCAATTGGTAATCGATTACATGTGTGATAAAATTTTAAACACTTCTGGAATAATCGATTACCAGTCGGGATAATCGATTACATAAGCCCTGTTACATGATAAAAATCCCAAAATGATGATATAATCGATTACATTCACATATAATCGATTACTTGTCGTCTTCAACCTTTGAACGATGTGTGAAATAATCAATTACCATACAGGATAATCGATTACCACATGTAATTTTTTTGTTCTGAATGAGCAAATAATCAATTATTATCACCATTTAATCGATTATTTAGTCTGTTAGTGCGTTTTCTGACAGTTTTTCTCTAGAAATGTAACTGCCCAACCAAATCTAAATTAAATCAAAGGTCACTGAAGTGCCTTAACTGCCTCCAACAACTATATTTTCAAAAATAAGAACGTTAAGAGCATTTATCTAGCCTATAAATATGTGCCTTACATCATTGAAAAGCCTTGCACCTTTGTCTTCTCTCTCCCTCTGTTATATTTCTAAGTTTTTTTTTTGTGTGCCTGTGTCTAAAACATCTTCCTAAAATGTCAAATCCCACACCAAAACGTGCTAGGTCCATAAAAAGAAAGGTTGGAGAATCATCATCCAATCCTCCTCCTCCTCAACCCCCAAATAGGTTAGACTTGTGATTTTCCAATGAGTCTGACAAATTAAACTACTTACAGTTCTTTGCCACTAAACCAGTGTGCTCACCCAAATACCTAGACCTAAATTGGTTTATTAGGGAAGGATTTCAATTCCCTGCATTCCTAGAAACCCAAGGTCTCAGAAGATTCCTTGAAATAAAGGGTACTTTCTACCCAGAATTGGTTAAAGTCTTTTATGCCTGTGCCAAGGGTTCCATGAATGGAACCATGGTTTCTAAAGTCAAGGGTGTTACTATGGAAATCACCCATAAAGTCTGGGAATTTGTTGCTAGGGTAATATGTGAGGGTGCTAGGAAGTTTGATGAAGACCCTGGGGGATACAGTAAATTAGACAACTATAGGGAGATGCTTCATGACCCACATATACAACTTAGGAATAGATTAGGTACTGGTCCTATGAATCCTAAGGATAGGTTACTCCACTACATTATAACCTATGTGCTGACTCCAAGGGCTACTAATCATGCCCAAGCCACAGATGATGACCTACAATTGGTGTATGGTCTAAAGAACTCTATTCCCATGAATTGGGTTCTTATATTTGAGGAAATCATGCTTAAGTCTAAGAGACTTGTCAACTATTGTAACGTCCAGCCACTTGCAGGATCAACCACTGTCCCTACATACCAACACAAGACTTTTCAGTGTGCTTTGTCCTCACTCACACACTTCCTGAGAAACTTCTCAGGAGGTCACCCATCCCAAGATTGCTCCAAGTCAAGCACGCTTAACTGTGGAGTTGTTATGTTATGGGCTACCCAAAAGTAGATGCACCTTGTTGGTATAGGTAGTACCTATTAAATCCTTTAAGTTATCCTCAACTGTACAGTCTCATACCTGCACAGCCTCTGGATCCCTCTCGTTCGGGTGTGTATTTGATTCATTCATGTACCCCTCCCACTGGAAGCCTGCCAGGAGCCGCTCCTTGTCCGTGCCTCACTGCACCGGCGATCACTCTCCGTCCTCGTCAGCCCCCGGGATGTTACATGCCCACCAGCTTCCACCTGGTTTGTCCTCGAACCACACCGTACTGGTAGAGAGGCCTTGCTCTAATACCACTTGTAATGTCCAGCCACTTGCAGGATCAACAACTGTCCCTACATACCAACACAAGACTTTTCAGTGTGCTTTGTCCTCACTCACACACTTCCTAAGAAACTTCCCAGGAAGTCACCCATCCCAAGATTGCTCCAAGTCAAGCATGCTTAACTGTGGAGTTCTTATGTTATGGGCTACCGAAAAGTAGATGCACCTTGTTGGTATAGGTAGTACCTATTAAATCCTTTAAGTTATCCTCAACTGTACAGTCTCGTAACTGCACAGCCTCTGGATCCCTCTCGTTCGGGTGTGTATTCGATTCATTCATGTACCCCTCCCGCTGGAAGCCTGCCAGGAGCCGCTCCTTGTCCGTGCCTCACTGCACCGGCGATCACTCTCCGCCCTCGTCAGCGCCCGAGATGTTACAACTATCCTTTTCCTTATCCTGTATTGGTATCTAAGTTCATTGATCACTTCAACATTAATGTGACTGATGAGTTGATGAACCATACCAATTCTAGCAGCAGCTTGATAAAAGAAAAACATCTTACAAAGCTGGGAATGCAGAAGACTCCTCAAGGCTGGGTAATGGCTGGCCAACCTCAAGTACCTCCTCCTCCACCTGCTGATGATGATCTTCAAGAAGAAGAGTCTGAAGATGAAGAAAGGGATCAACCTCAGCCCTTATACTCACAATTTGAATCTTTGATGCTGCAGAAGATGGATGGGCTTCTACAGATGCATCATGATTTTAGGGCAGAGACTAGTGTCTCTTTAGAAGAAATTAAGGATAGGCTAGACATCATAGAGGCTACTCTTAAGACTGATGACTCTACCTCTTTCTAAATGGCCTATGTTTCTTTATTTTTATATGCTCTATTTTTTATTTTGACTGTAATGTTTAAATTCTCTTTGTAATGGCTTCCTAATACATATATAACACTTCCATTCTGCTTATATTTCAATTATCCGTTGTGCTCTTTATGTTTTTGACTTAAACAAGCCAAATAGGGGGAGAAATGATTGAGTTTTGATACATTCTGTTGTATACTCTGTTCATCCCTGTTTTTTGCTCAAAATTTGGCCCAAAATCTGACTTGAATGGATTATGGAATTTAGGGGGAGTTAACCGTTCAAAATGAATCAATTATACCTAGAATGCATGTAAATGATATTTAAATGGAATCATATGCTTTAATACTTGTTCTTTGGAAAAAAGTGTAAATTTTTAGGTTCAATATATTCAAAGTCTTCTATGGTTTATTACTGTTAAAAAGCTTCAAGTTCAACAATTGGTCAATCAAGAATTTGGCATGTTTAAAGCCAAAAAAGGGGAGATTGTTGGACACAGGGGGAGCTTCATGATGTTCGGAAGTCTTTGATACAAGAAGAGTTTTATGCTTTCAACATGCTTGAAGACTTAGAATTTTATGTAAAAGGAAAGCAATCTCATTGATCCATGCATTCATACATTCAATCATTCATTCATTGATTTAACAAAGTGGTTTTTATGAAAATCAAACAAAGCTTTTAATACTTTACTAAGGTTTTATTTTGACTCAAAGGTTTTTGGAAAAATTGTTTTTTATACTGTTGTAATCGATTACATTAAAGATATAATCAATTAAATTGTTCTTAGTTCATTCTGGAAAAGCTTTCAAGAACAAAGTAATCGATTACCTATCGGAATAATTGATTATTTAACCTTTGTTTTCACATACAGTGCTTTGTTGAAACACTTTAATCGATTACCAATAGATAGTAATCGATTACAAAGCTTTACATTGCTATACATGGTTTTAAGACTCTCTGGAAGAATCGATTACCAATAGTTAGTAATCGATTACACAGGCTTAATTGAAAATATAGTCTTCCTGTCTTAATCGATTACCAAATGTTGTAATCGATTACATAGCTTATTCTGTTTTATAAAGCTTCCTGATTTAATTGATTATCAAATACAGTAATCGATTACATAGTGTATTTTGATAATTTGAAGCTTGTTGTCTTAATCGATTACAAGATGGATTAATCGATTATTTTGCTCGTTGCTCATGTCCAGAAATTTGTAGAACACATTAATCAATTACAAGGTTGATTTAATCGATTACATGAGTGTTTTAATCGATTATTAGGTGCGTTTAATCGATTACTGGCAGTTACAAAATTTTGTTATAAATAGAACCAAGGCTTAGCTTGTTTTGTAACTTGATGAATTCGTATTCTGAGCATTCACAAGCTTTCAAAACATATTCAAAGTAATTTTTTTGAGTTCTATGAGTTCTTTCTTCAACTAAAACACTCATGGGTTTTTGAGTGATTCTAAAAGCAAGAAGTTTCTTTCAAAGATTACGGAAGAAGAATGTTCTGAGTTTGTTTTTGTATTTCAACCTAAGTTGTTCATTCATATGCATGTCATTCACTGGATCATCAGGTTGTTTCTTTCCTTAACTCATTGATTGTAATTTTGTTTACATAGTTTGTTGAATTTGGCTATTGTAATAGGATTCTTATAGCTTAGGACTAGAGAAGGGTTCTCTAGCATAAAGATTAGAGTAGTGTTCTCTGAATCTTTCTCCTTAGAAATCTAATAGGGTTTTAGATTTCTGTTCTTTATCTAGGGTTGATAAAGGGGAGATTCTTGTAAAAGCTTGTAAGAATATTTTATAATAGTGGAACTCTAATGCAGTGTGAATTAGAAGAAACTGGATGTAGCTTTAGGTTTTGAAGTGAACCAGTATAAATTGCTTGTGTTCTTATTTCTATATCTCTAATCTCATTTTATTCATTGATCTTTAATTCTTTGAATCATATTCATTGTTCAACAGATTTTATTTTGATTTATTGAATTCTTGGGTTGAGCTATTTGATTGAATAAAAGGTTTATTGGTTTTGTAAGTGATAAAGATCTTGAAACTCTGATTTGAATTTGATTTTAAAATACCAAGGTTCAACCAATTCAATCCCCCTTTTGGTTGTTGTGAAGTATTCCTATTATTTTCAGTTAGAACTCTGATTCTTTGTCTAGGGTTGATAGAGAAAATCACTTGTAATTGCTTGTAAAGAATACTTTTGAACTAGTGGAACTCTAATCTAGTTTGATTAGAAGAACTGGATGCAACTTCTCTGGAGAAGTGAACTAGTATATGTGCTTGTGTTAATTTCTGTTGTTTTATCTCTTCTTGCTATCTTGATCTCTCAGCTGTTGTGATTTCTTCATTACTCAACAAGTGCTGGTTTTATGATTGGAATCCTAGCTCTGATTTCATAAAGAATTTAAAAAAGGTGAAGGTTATTCCGATTCACCCCCCCCCCCTCTTGGTATTTGAGTGTATTCATTGTTTTACAATTGGTATCAAGAGTCGGTTCTTGAAATTTATTCAAGATCACTTTCTTTTCAAAGAAAATGAATACTACAAATAACTTTTAAAGAGGGAGACTCTCTCAATCGTCCATCGATGTTTGAGGGATAGCATTTTAACTTTTGGAAAAATCGAATGCAAATCTTTATTCAATCAAACGACCCAGGTGCTTGGAATGCTATTGAAAAGAGTCCTTTGGTTCCTACAAAAGTTGTTGATAATGAAAGAATTCCTATGGGGTAAGATGTGATGACGAAAGCAGAAAAAAAAGTTGTACAATATGATTTTAAAGCTAAAAATATGATTACATTTGCACTTTCTTCTGAAGAATTCTTTAGAACTGTCAGGTGTAAAAGCGCGAAAGAAATGTGGGAAATGTTAGAAGTAACTCATGAAGGCATTGGTGAAGTTAGAAGGTTAAGGAAGCATGCCTTGATTCATGAGTATGAGATGCTCGAGATGAATTCCACAGAAAACGTTTCTCAGCTGCAAACAAGGTTCACTTACATTGTGAATCATCTTCTTGGTCTTGGAAAGACCTTTGATGCTGAAGAGTTAAACATCAAAATCCTAAAATGTCTTACAAGACCATGGCAACCAAAAGTTACAGCAATCAAGGAATCAAAATATCTATCCAATATGTCCATGGCTGCACTTTTTGGTAAGCTTCTTGAGTATGAACTTGAAATGTCAAAATTAACACATTCTGAAAATGCAGACAAAAAGAAAAAGAGTATAGCCCTGAAAACTACATCATCAAATGTGGAAAAAGAAGACTCAAG
Organism: Glycine tomentella; assembly: GCA_007407185.1. Lineage (NCBI taxonomy): Eukaryota > Viridiplantae > Streptophyta > Magnoliopsida > Fabales > Fabaceae > Glycine > Glycine tomentella. Next base: position 45,975 of record PYAF01006317.1, read on the forward strand.
TGATGAAGATGAATGTGATGAACATATGAACCTAATAGTGAAGAAATTCAGCAAGTTCATGAGAAAAAACAAGAACAAAAAGCTGTCAAACTTCAACAAGAGAAAGGACAGCAACAACAACATCTCCACCAACTTCACTTGCTTCGAATGTGGTAAGCCCGGACACATCAAATCTGAATGTCCTATGTTTTTGAAGAAGCAACAAGGTGAGAGGAATACAAAGAAAGAATGGAAACCAAAGAAGGCATACATAGCATGGGAAGACAATGATTCAACAACCTCCGGATCAACAAGTGAGAATGAAGAAGCAAATGTTTGCTTCACTTCCACATTAGGTGATGATAAAGAATTCTCAAGTGCTGAATTTGAGGTAAATTTTGAATATGATAATATTGTTGATGCTTTCCATGAGATGCATGTAGAGGCCCAAAAACTTGCACAAACCAATAATAGGCTGAAAGGTAATCTTAAATGGCATGTTATCAAAATTGTTGAATTGCAATCTGAACTTTGCAATTTGAAAGAAGCAAATGAAAAGCTTGTTTCAGGTTACAAAGCTAATGGATGTGTATGTGCTTCATCATCTTCAAATGTTGATAAATGCAAGCTTTTACAAAAAGAATTTGATGATTACAAAAAGAGTCAAGGTGAAAAATATATGTTTTTACGTTAAGAAAATTATTATTTGGATGATCTTTTGAAAAGGCTTTATAGAGGTAAATGCAATTTAAATTAAATGCTAAGTGTGCAAAAATATGCTGGAGATACTTCTGATTTTGGGTACAAACATGGATCAAAACCTTTTGAAAAAACAAGGTTTGTGCCTCCAAAACAAAAGTATCAAAAAAGCCTTTCAAAAACAAAGAATTATCAATTGACTCATTTTGAAAGTGCATCAAAAACTATCATTTGCAATTATTGCATGAAGAAAGGTCATACATCTATTAAGTGCTATGCAAGGAGATTTTATGTGCCTAATGGTGAATGTATTTAGGTACCTAAGAGAAAAAGGAAACCAATTAACCCCTATGCACCTAACCCACATTGGGTACCTTTCTTTGTTACTTAAATTGACTTTTGCAGGTGTGTCTAAGAGCAAAATCAACATTATGGTATCTTGATAGTGACTACTCTAGACACATGACAGGTGACATGTACAAATTTGACACTCAAAGATGGAGGATATGTCACTTATGGTGATAATAATAAAGGAAAGATCATTGGAGAAGGAAATATAGGAGATAGTTTCAAAAAAAAAAAGATAAAGAATGTGCTTTATGTGGAAGGTTTGAAGCACAACCTCCTTAGCATAAGTCAACTATGCGACAAAGGACTCAAGGTCTCCTTTAATGACAATTGTTGTTTAATTTTTGACGGTCAAAATGGTGAGGTTATCCATGTTGGAGGAAAAAGAGGGTGATATTGATGCAGGACCAATGGAAGAATTTCTGCAACTAAATGATCTGAATGTAAAGGAAAAGGCTGAACCAAATGATGAATTGGAATAGTGTAACACCACTATAAAAGCACAAGGATTGGAGAACAACCAAAGACCTTTCCCTTGACAATATAATAGGGGAAGTATCCAAGGAAGTTTCTACTAGATCCTCTTTAAGAAATCTTTGTTGTAATATAGTTTTTGTATCACAGATTGAACCAAAGAGCATTGATCAATGAACATTGCTTGATGGTCATACATGATAAATTGAATTAATTTAAGAGAAATGAGGTTTGGGAGTTAGTCTCTAGACCCTCTACTCATAAACCTATTGGCACCAAGTGGTTTTTTCAAAACAAGCTTGATGAAAGTGACATCATAGTTAAGAACAAGGCTAGATTGGTTGCTAAAGGATACAATCAAGAGGAAGGCATAGACTATGATGAAACCTATGCTCCAGTTGCTAGGTTAGAGACCATTAGGTTGTTACTTGCATATGCATGTTTAATGAACTTTAAATTGTTTCAAATGGATGTTATAAGTGCATTTTTAATGGTACATTGAGGAAGAGATATATGTTGATCAACCCCCTGGATTTATTGATTGCATACATCCTAACCATGTTTTCAAATTAAGAAAAGCTTTGTATGGTTTGAAACAAGAACCAATGTCGTGGTATGAGAGATTAAGCAACTTCTTGCTTAGCCAATCTTTCATAAGAGTACATGTTGACAAAACCTTGTTCATTAAGAAGCATGACAATGATATCTTGTTGGTTCAAATCTATGTGGATAATATTATATTTGGTTCAACTAATCAATCTATGTGCAGAGAATTTTTTGTCTCAATGCAGAGTGAATTTGAGATGTCAATGATGGGGGAAGAGCTCACATTCTTTCTAGGACTACAAGTCAAGCAAATGAAGAATGAAACTTTCGTTAGTCAAGCCAAGTATTTTCTGGAGATGATAAAAAAATTTGAAATGGAGAAGAGCAAGGATGTTGCAACTCCTATGGCTACATCAACTTATCTTAATTCAGATGACAAAGGAAAAAGTGTTGATGAGTCTAAATACAGAGGAATGATTGGATCTTTGTTAAACTTAACTGCAAGTAGACCTGATAGATACCAAGCAAATCCCAAAAAGTCTCACCTAACTGTAGTCAAAAGGATCCTCAAATATCTCAAGTCTACACCAAGAGTTGGACTTTGGTATCCTAAAGGTGCATCACTCAACATAGTTAGATATTCTGATTCTGATTTTGCAGGGTGCAAATTGGATAAGAAGAGCACTAGTGGAACATGCCACTTGTTAGGGAGATCAACAATCTCTTGGCACTGCAAGAAGCAATCATGTGTTGCTTTATCAACTGCTGAAGCTGAGTATATCTTTGTTGGAAGCTGTTGTGCACAAAGCCTTTGGTTGAAGCAACAACTCCAAGATTTTGGTGTGAGCTAAAGGAAATACCCCTGCTTTGTGACAATACAAGTGTCATCAACATATCCAAGAATCCAATTATGCATTCAAGGACCGAACACATTGAGATAAGGCATCATTTCCTCAGGGATCACATCCAAAAGGGTAATATCAAAATTGTGTTCATTGATACACTTAACCAATTAGCTAATATTTTCACTAAATCTTTGGCTAGAGATAGATTTTATACACTTAGAAACATGCTAGGAATCCTTGATGAGTCTAATATATGCTAGCATGCTTTTTAATGTGTCTATCTACATCTAATTTGGCTATTCATCACATTTGACTAAACATTCAAAATATGTTGCATAATCACTGATCATTCTGCAATATTTCACTGGAATAATCGATTAAGTGTTGAAATAATCGATTAATTGATCTTTAAAAGCATTTCAGAAACAAATTTATGCTTATGTAATCGATTACCTTGTCGAATTAATCGATTACTCTCTGTTTAAAATGACTTCAGAAAATTTGTTTGCTCTGGATTAATCGATTACAACAACGAATTAATCGATTACACATGCTAAATAAGCTTTTTCAAAATTAACTTAGACTGGAATAATCGATTACGACGAATGGTAATTGATTACTAAGTGTTAACTCTATTTTATTTCTCAATGAGTAATCGATTATGTTTCGTTTTAATCGATTACACCTTATGTTTTCTTCCTTCTTTGCTTATGATTCATTTTACACTGCTCTTTTTGCATTTAATAAGCCAAATAGGGGGAGAAGATTATTGAACATTATATGAGAAAATGAAAATAACTGAATCTTATTTTGCTCTATGAATCTATGTTTCTGCAACTTAAGCAATATTACCTAAAACAGGGGGAGCAACGTAAGAATTTATCTATACTTATGCAAAAATTCTTAACACTTGAAATTAGCAAAAGGCTAAGTTTATTTCAGGTTAAGATTAAAGCTCCTACACTTATCTCTCTCATGTACTTAACAAAGCAACAAATGTTCAATTGATATTTGGCATGATGAAAGCCAAAAAGGGGAAGATTGTTGGATATAGGAGGAGCTGAAGAAGAAAATCAAGGATAAAACCCATATCACTTGAAGGTTTTAGCTTTTTTACATGTCATTCAATTGAAGGCATTTGTAATTTGTAGAAGGGTTTAAGAAGGCTTATCTTATGATCCTTGTATTGTATAAAGCATAAACATATTCATGCATAAAATGTTTTAAGAAAAGAACTTAAAAGTTTATCTGTGCATATTCCATGGCTTTGTCTGCTTTGATCAATTACACAAGGATTACCAACTTTTGTTTGATTCATGAAAAGCCATGACGAACACTTTAATCGATTACAAGATGATCGTAATCGATTACATAGTTGTGTTTCTAAAACATGCATGACTGTCTTCATCGATTACCACAATTTGTAATCGATTACATAGTCTTACTCTGGAAATTGTACATGACTAAATCGATTACCACAATCTGTAATCAATTGCCAAGGCCTATTGCATATACGAGACTGAATGGTTTAATCGATTACTTCGTGGAATAATCGATTACTTTGTTCGTTAAAGATTTCCAAATTGTCTCAAGAACATTTTAATCAATTACTTGGTTAAATAATTGATTACATATGTTAAAATAATCGATTACACTTGCATATTAATTGATTCCTGTCCGTTAAAATTATTTTCTATATAAAGCTGCTTGGGTCTGCGATTTATATATAGATTACATTTCATCATATACTTAAGATTACAAAATCCCAACATAAGAAAAAGTTCTCATTGTCTAAGAAACAGTTTTCTGAGTGTTAGATTTCTTGCTTGAGATTAAAAGGTCATTTTGCTTCATACTTGAAGATGAGTCAAGAAAAGTTTTTTCAAGAGAGTTGATTCTTAGCTTTGATATTCATACAACCTGGTGTTGATTAGTAAAATCATTTGTGCATTCATTCATCCATTGAGGATCACAGGTTGTCTCTCTTAAACTTTCTTGTAGATTGTTTTGAGTTTCAAAATACTTTTGTACGGCTAAGGTCAAAGAGTTTCTTTCAAGCTTTCTAGAGTAGTTTTCTCTGGGGGTAAAGATCTGAGTAGGGTTCTCAAGATCTTGGTGATTTGATTTCTAATAGGGTGTTAGAACTCTGATTCTTTGTCTAGGGTTGATAAAGAAAATCACTTGTAATTGCATGTAAAGAATATTTTTGAATTAGTGGAACTCTAATCTAGTTTGATTAGAAGAACTGGATGTAGCTTCTCTTGAGAAGTGAACTAGTATATGTGCTTGTGTTAATTTCTATTATTCTATAAATTCTTGCTATCTTGGTCTCTCAACTGTTGTGATTTCTTCATTACTCAACAAGTGTTGGTTTTGTGATTGGAATCTTGGACTGAGTGGTTTGATTGAATTAAAGTTGTGTTGGTTTTAAAAAAATGATTAAGATCCTAAACTCTGATTTCATAAAGAATTTTAAAAAGGTGAAGGTTATTCCAATTCACCCCTCCTCTCTTGTTATTTGAGTGTATTCATTGTTTTACAAGAACTTGGCAGGGATACTATATAAACAAGTATTCAATCTACACCAAATCACAAGACAACACTACAATGCAAAATAGTGGGGTTAGTCTTAGGGTTGAATCCCAAGACTTTGCTATGGTACATGATGACAATCCCCATCTAGCGTCCATTTCTTACTTTGGAGTCATTGAAGAAATCTGGGAGCGTAATTATGTCATATTCACTGTGTGTGTTTTCAAGTGTAAGTGGGTTAATAACAATATTGGTTGTGTAAACTGATGATTTTGGATTTACTTTGGTAGACCAAAAGAAGCTAGCTTATTAGAATGAGCCTTTCATCATGGCAGAACAAGCTAAACAAGTGTTTTATGTTCAAGATCCTTGTGACGAAAGGTGGTCAGTGGTTCTACAAGGAAAAACCATTGGTCTTAATCTTGAAGATGATGATTCAACCCTTGATACTTGTCTCACTCCTTTCTGCACACAAATTCCTAACATCAACAGAGAAGAAGAAGTTGATGATGTCCATGCAAATCGTAATGATCATGATGAAGGAGAATTAATTAACACTGTATAATGTAATTTTTTATATTTACTTGTTTCCATATTTACAATTACATAACTTACTATACTTTTGAGTTGACTTTAATTAATGTTGTTTTTTAACAGGCACATGACTACACCATCGAGCTCGTCTCCTCTTCCTTCATAGGAGGTTATTTGGCTTGCATTGTTTATGAATATGACAGTTATGCATTATTTTCAAGCACATTTTGTTGACAAATTACAATGACATTGTCATAGGATGTTAGAAAGAAGACTCTTGTCATCCAGAAACTAACATTGTCCATCACATGTTGTCTCGTGGAGGTTATGATTTACTTGAAGAAAAAATAATGGAGAAAAAACAAAAAAACGATTAGAGCAAGCATCCCAATCCAGGAGCACAAAAATACTTGTAGATCCTCCATCTCTAATTAGACGACATGTGAAGTGGAAGATGACTGACACCAAAAAATCTGGTCAGATGACATCTGAGACGGCATGCGAAATTGCTGATAGGATTATAAGTTATTTTTTATTTATTTAAATGGTCAATTTTTACAATAACAACAGTAGTCCATAAACTCATGTAGTATTTTGTTGACTGTAGGATTCCGTTGAAGAGCAATTAGCACAGGGCAACTTTGTTGCTCATGGACGTCAAGATGTATTGACTACTACCATTGGACGACCAAAGCACTCTGGCCGCGTCCATGCTACTGGAACAGGTGTGACGATCAAACAATACTTCGGACTGGCTTCAGCAAGCTCTCGCATGTTTACGTCGATCAACCCAGAAAAGTTGCATCAATTAACAAAAAATATTACGAAGAAGCTGACACAAGAAATCAGAGACGAGCTAGAGTAGTCGATCACTGAAAAAGTGACTCGAAAACTAATGTTGTTCCTTAGCCAGATGTAATCCCAGATACAATTTCAGGACTCGTACCACCTCTTGAGCTTGAGGTTGGTCCTTCTGTCACCCGTGTCAGTACAAAGGGAAGTTCTGTTGATCCCTTGGGGCAAGACCTAAACATAGGTGACATCAGACAGACGTGATTTGTATGTTGATGACAATCCTCCCTACCTTGTTGCCCTTGAAAGAGTTTATGAGGGGTCAACAACTGTCCACAACGTCCCTTTGGACAATGATCAAGTGAAGGTCGGTGTTGAAGAAGTTTGAGATGATGATGCTCGCATCCCTACATCCACTCAAGAGGTTCATTTAATGGGACATGCCCTTAATATCTTCCTTGCTTGGCCGACACATCTTGTATAGCCTTTTTAGAACAAGTATTTCCTTTTGTTGCATTTTATTATTATTAAAAAAATGATTTGTTACAAATAAAGTGTTAACTTTCATTCTTATGTTTATTAACTATGTAGGATAAAAATGGACCTGCGGGACCTAGGAAACCTGTAGATAGGGCAGAACCTGATGACGATTCCCTATACCAGATGACATTGACGATCCTGTAACTTTTCCTCAAGCCTATGCAGGTGTCGTGGGATTCAACTGTGTTTGGGGTGTATAATGATGGCGTCCCCTTGTACATAAAACAAGAAGATCTTTCTGAAATAACAAACAGTGGTCAATGTCTCAACATCTTTGTTATACAAATGTGGATTCTGTAATTCACTTTACATTTACAGTCCATTACATAATTGATTGTTTTAAATTGATGCATAATTTACTTTATTTTAATAACAATAGGCATATGAATGAGTTAAGTATACGATCGGGGAATACCTTTGTGTATGGATTCCTTGAGCCATAGTCCATACAGAGATCAGGGCAATCACAATTTGAACCTGAGGATTATATTAAGAAATGGATGCATAATTCACATAGAGATGTCTACCTAAGAGCTTACTTGAATGGGTAAGTAAAACTGAAAAAATAAATTTAAATAGTGTATGCACTATAATAACTTAATGTTCTCCAATGCAGTGCACATTGGCAACTAGTCATTATATGTCCTAAGGATAATGTTGTCGTCTGGTTATGTTCCTTGCACAATAAGCCTGACGACTACTTGAAAGGAATTATTAACAGATCAGTTGTAATTTATAAGACAATTACTTTATCATTTGTAAGACAACAATATTTTAATTGTACGATATGCATGCATATTTCTATTAACCAGTATTTTGAAGGAATTCAACGATATTCAAGGAAGTAAATTCAAGGCTACTACTAAATGGATTCCAGTTAAAGTAAGTCAATGGTTGATATCTTAAAAGTTACATTTATTACTGTGTACATTAAATTTCAGTTAACTTTGAATATCTAAATATCTTATTGAATTTAGTGTAATAAGTAAAGAGAAAGCACTGAGTGCGGCTATTATGTGATGCATTGAATATCAACGATAGTACTAAGGGGTTTCAAGGATAATTGAGAAATAATAATTGTTTACTTCAAAACTAATTTCACTTGTTATACTTGTTATTATTTATACTGATTAAGTTATGTTTTATTATATCATACAATATTTTATTGATCCAAGACCATTGGAATTAGAGATATTAATGACAATTCGTATTCAATGGGAAAGATGTTATCTCAGAGATAAAAATGAAACACTAGGTGTTTAAGGAATTTTAGAATTGTATAAATAGTTTAATTAGAATCGGTTATAATAGATGATTTTATATATTGACATTATTGTTTTTTTAACTATTTCTTATAATTGATAATATAAAAATTTGTACTTTGAAACTGTCTGGATTGGTCTCTATTTTAATTTGTAGGTTTGGATAATATTAAAAAAACATACAGGATGTTAACAAGAAATTACAAAAAACAACATTGATTTTCTTAAAAATCGCTATTGTGGTGCATAATCAACATCAATTTTTTTAAAAACCGATGTTGTAGGTACACTTGACAATGTCGATTTTCTTGAAAATCGATGTTGTGGTGCATAATCAACATCGGTGTTTAGGAGAACCAATGTTGTCAAGTGTAAAAAACAACATCAATTTTTCTAAAAATTGATGTTGTGGTAGTACACCTAACAACATCCCTTTTTAGGAAAACTGATGTTATCAGTGCACCGCAACATCGGTTTTCCTAAAAATCAATATTGTTAAGTGTACCCACAACATCGATTTTTAGAAAAATCAATAATGTTGCTTTTTGCATATTTTACATTTTTATTTATTTATTTCTTATTATACGACATCAGTTTTTAGAAAAATCGATGTTATGTAGAGTATATTAATATCGATTTTTAGAAAAATTGATATTTCTTTTTACATATTGTATATTTTTTTTGTTATACAATATCAATTTTTAGAAAAATCGATGTAGTGTATGTTAACATTAATTTTTAATAATCAATGTTAATATTAATATTTCTAATGTTGACGATTTCAATATCGATTAAAAATTAATATTAAAAATTCAAAATAACCAATAATAAAAATCTATCTTTAAATAATGATTCTTATCCTTATCTATGTATTACTAACTTGAAAGTTAGAATGTATCTACAATTATTCCAACGTTGTGCAAAGACGAGGCCTAAGAAGAGCAACTGCAAAAAACAAAAGTTCCGTCACATCTGATAATAACACCATCCATTAGAAAAAACACTAAATCAATGGCCATTATTTACTGGACCACCAGGGATCTAAATATGCTATTGACCACCTTAATTGCCGCCAAGTATATGCCTTGTGCACCGATGCATAAAAAGTGAATTTGTACACAGTAAAATGCTGCACCCTCACTTCAAAGCGGGATCTGTCCAATCAGAGAGACATTCAAAAGACTCATATATCAAATGTTACAGTGTATGCAATAAATGTGATCCTTATCTTGTTACTGAAATGTTGGTTTCACGTAAACACTATACATCACTCACGTAAATGAACACAGGTGTCAAATAGGAGTAATCATTCAAAATGATAAATTACAAAAAGAATAATCCACTTAATTTAATTTCTGAACAGTGATCAAACTGAGTCAATTTTTTTACAAACGCGCTTCACTTTAATTCTAAGTCATTAATTTTTTGTCTTAAAAAATTTGAAAGTGTATCAATTAGTTAGTTCTTTAAAAAGTTATTAGAAATCCAAATAAGTTTATGGAAATATTATAAAATAGTAAATGAAGAATTAAAATATCCGACATTTATAATTTTGGAATATTATTCAGAGACTATCTTTTTAAAAGATTAAATTGAGTATTAGATATTCACTTGGTAAATTATTTAAGAAACAATAAATTAAATATTTAGCATATAGAGAGAAGATGATAAATATAATGAATAATGTGATTAAAAATACAAATAAGAATAAAAAATTGAGATAAAAATTAAAATTAAAAAATAATTTCCATATTTAATTTAAATAAAATCATTATCGGGTGAGAATTTTATCACCTCCAATTATTTGTCTCAAACTAAATAATCTCTTATACAAAATATGCATGTAGTCTATCAAAAATAAAATACATAATCAAAAATTCTTTTATAACAATAAAATATAAAACAAAAGGTATTAGACTATTAGGACCAGCTTGCCAAAAATTCACAGTATTCCGAATAAACTACGTAACCCGGAAACACTTTGACAATTTTAAAGGCCACACGTTTATATTTATGTCGGTTATTACTAAAAAAGACTAATATATCAAACCAACTATAAAATCAACAAAGGTTAACAAAAATATATCAGTTATGTGGTTCAGAATTGGATTCTTTATTGATATTTGAATATGAAATGAATTATATTAATTATTTTATATTAATATCATGATTAAAAATAAAAATGATTTACATTTTTAACTAAGTGATTCAAAATTTAAATTCTGATTGATTTTGAATATGAAATAAATTGCATCAATTATTTCATACTAATATCATAGTTAAAAAATAAAAATTATGTGTATGTATCAGCTTATGACATCATTGAAATCAACTTTAGTAGTAACATATACTTTAACATTATATTATATACAGAAGAATAATATGTTTTGTCAATCTCTTTCATTTATTTCCTTTTAAACTCA
>PYAF01006317.1:59117-69622 GCA_007407185.1 Glycine tomentella
ATGTGCACCCTAATAATTTTCTAAAATTATATAATGTACAGCGCTAACAATTCAATAATAAAAAATAATCAATTATAAAATGCGCTTACTTGTTGACAGGACTTCGCCGCAAAAACAATCTACCCAAACTCCTTAGCGCACCAAGCTACTTTTTCACTCAAGGTTGAAAAGTTACAAATGAGGTAAAAGTTAATTTTGGTCATTTAAATAGGTTTGGGGGGACAACAACACTCCTAAAATAGGCGTGTTTAAACACGCCTAAATTGGGCGTGTTTAAACACGCCTATTTTAGGCGTGTTGGACTGCCCCATTTTCTGAAATAGTTTTAAAAGTGCCCCATTTTCTTAAATTTTTATTTTTTTTGTATTATTTATTTAATTTTGCCTTGATTATGTAGGAGATGCATTTTACACTACGGTTTTAAATATTTAAAAAGATTGTTAGTCCCACCATTTCTATATATAAATCTAATTACTTAATTTATTAGATTAAGAAAAATAATTAATTTAGTTGATAATAATAAATTTATTTTAAAATTATATATATATATTTTAAATTATCCTTCGTATTAATATTTATCTTTTATCTAATTATTTATCAATATAGTCTCCTTTTTTATAGGATATTTTTAGTCTAAAAATAATGTTGATTAGCTAACTCAGATGCTAATTAACTAATTACTTAATTTATTAGATTAAGAAAAATAATTAATTTAGTTGATAGTAATAAATTTATTTTAAAATTATATATATTTTAAATTATCCTTCGTATTAATATTTATCTTTTTTCTAATTATTTATCAATATATTCTCCTTTTTTATAGGATATTTTTAGTCTAAAAATAATGTTGATCAGCTAACTCTGATGCTAATTTCTAACGCCAGCAATACTTGAGTAGGAAAAAATAAAACTTAAGTGAAAAAAATTAGACGTGAGTAAAAGAAAAACAATAAGATTTGAATGAGGCCAAACCCGTTATTCAATAGAATAGCAAAACACGTTATACAAGTTGTAAATTCCTATGAACATAGATACGAAGGTAATTAGGTAAAGTAAACCAAGAAAGCCACCTAAATCTTAACAAGTTACTACCCCAATAAGAAAGGAGTACAAATATTCTGCTATTAATTAGTTCTCATCACTTGCTTTGGAGCTAATATACACATTTCTGACAAAGAATAAGTATGGACATCCTTGTAATTGTAGCTCAACACTAGCTATCATAACAGAACTAGCTAGCTCAATTCTTGGAACCAGAAGTAGGAGGTTGGTGCAGCTGCTGATACATTGCAGCAAGTCTACTGTAGGCATCCATGGTAATGGGCTGCAAATAATCATTATGTTTTATTAGTTATTAATTATATAATCATATACATTTAAGAAATTAATCACCATTGTTTTCTCGGTGCACATAATTTTTAAAAAATTAACTAAAAAGATATCACCTCTGAAACAAAGAATTTATGACCATGTATATATCTAAGTGGAGGAAAAAAAATTCCAAATGCCAAATAAAGTTGCATTCTAATTAGCTTCGAATATTCTTCCATGGATACAAAGCCATCAATGAAAATGATGTATATATCTTGTTTAATAATCAAGGGGTGATATAGATAATTTTAAATTTATAATTTAAATGCTAGTTTAAGGAATTTCTTTGGAAGCTCACGATGACTACGCTCTAATTCATTCCATATAAACCTAGGAGAGTGATGAGGTATAAGCTAGATAAATTTATTAATTAACTAATAATTAATTTTAATTTGTGACAGTGCTAACAAACCAGTACGCAATATTAATGCTGCAATGAATTCGATTTGACTGATTTCTACAACCTTATCATTTGTGCCTCACAAATTCAGTACCCAGCCAATTCAGCAAAACCCAGTTGCTTTCAATCATTATAAGAAATCTGAACTTCTTACCTTATCCGCAATAAATATGAGTCAAACAAATTAATATACAAATATATACTTTATCATGAAATCCAAAATCAGAGAAGATTACTTTAATAGGAAAAAACAAAATAATTAAAAAAAAATGTTTGAGCAAACAAGCATCCTGAAGAGTAAAGACACACTTAACTAATAACTAATCACAAGGATCAATCCAGGGTTTGTATAAATATAGGTTCAAACATTAGAATGTCGTCATTGTATAAACAAAAGAAGTGTAAAAACAATTTTTTAAAGTGATTGCTTTTTTTAAAAAATATATAATATTTTAATATTATATAATTTTTTATTTAACATTTTTCATATTTGAGAATTCTTAATAAATGTAATTAAACTAAACACTCGTTAGCATTATTTAGCTAAATATTATCTTACCTGTGATTGGCATCCAAAAATTGTGGACAAAGGGTCAGGCATCACCGAGGCCGGAGTCCCTTGAAGGCGGTCGCTGCCGCCGACAACTGCAGCAGAGGCATCCCACGCCGCTGCCATGGGCATGAAGGCAGAAGGGTGGAGGACTGGAGGGATACCAAGGATGTTAGCACGGTTCATGGAGTTCGTATCCATTCCCATTCCCATCCCCATCCCCATTCCCATCCCTAATCCCATGCCCATTGGAGATATCATCGACATTTGAAGTTGTTGTTGCATGGTCAATGGCAGCATCATCGATGACATGTTGATCCTGTTCATCATCTGCACTTGTGCTTGCAACTGCTTCAAATATTCTATCACCTCATCCAACATTGAAGCTTTATCGGTCTGTAACGAAAAAATATAAAGAAAGTTCATATATTTTTCTTATCCATAAAAATTGAATACAATATCATAAAGTTTATAATATTCTTACATCTTACTCAACTAACTAAGTTAAACTAGTGAAAGTTCATATATATGAAAACCACAAATTAATATAATTAATTAATCTTAAATTAATGTCCAATATACATGAAATTCCATATAGCAAAGCCACATAAAACTAATTAATTCTATGATGAAATATATTTTTCTACACTATCATTTGGTTTCATTTTATGGATATGACTAATCAGTATCTTTAGGATATTGGTTAAAGAATTAAAATAAAAAATATTTATTGTAGAATTTATAGGAGGACCTAAAAAAGTCATAAATAGTATAATTTTATGTATTTGAATAAAAAAAATTCTTTTAATTTTTAATCAATATCCCAAAAACACTAATTAATATTTGTCTAATTTTATTAGCTAATTAAATTTTATAAATAAGCTTTAACCTATGCTAAACATCGCATGTTGCTGTTGAAATGTTTCTTTCTTGTTTTTTTTTCCCTTGTTGTCTATCATGGTTAAGTTTGTGGGTTCTTTTTCTTTCGTCTTTCTCCTCCTTTTCCCTCTCTGAGTTGTACTTTTGCATTTTTTGGCGTAAATGTTAGTTGTTTTAGTGTTTATGGCGTAATTGGCATGAGGGCCTACCACTGGAAATGGTTTCCTGTGGGAGCAGTTGGGTGCCTCTTCACCAAACAGCCTCCTGTCAGAGTATGACAATAAGTACTAATTAATTGGACTTTATGTGGACTCTATAACTGCACATATATAGTTATACTACCCTAAAGTTCTCACTTCCACAGCCATATATGATTGGGAAAAGGTTCCAGAGCACAATTAATATTATCTCCACCCGGCCAGTATATCTAAACTAATTAGAATCTTAATGTTTTAAAACTATAATATCATATGGATTAATTATTAAATTAATTAAGAATTAAATAATATTTAGCTTCATGATATATATATATATATATATTCGATTTTTATTGAATTTTTGATAAAAAAATATTATTATTTTGAGTATATGATATATTAAAAGTTTTAGTGTGTCTCTTATATCAATTAAGTGATGATGTGATATCATTTTAATAATTAATATATATTGAAAGAGCGATTAAAATAATGTCACATCATCACTTAATTAAATATAAGAATTTGAAATAAAACTTTTAATATATCAGAAACTTATAACAATGAAAAATTTATTAGAAACTCATAACAAAAATCATATATATATATATATATATTAAAGATCTCAAATATACTTAATTCTTAAATTAATTATATTTTGATATGTTTTAATAATAACTATATAAATTTAAAACTAAATTGATGATGATACAAAATGTGTAAGACATTTTTAGACGTTTATTTAGCATTAGTATTTTACCAGTAATGTTGGGACCATATGTGAAGGGGCAAAGGTAGTAAAATATCATGTAAAGAATTTGCACATTAAAATTTTACACGAAATGTGTAATAAATGGTATGAAAGTAGATACCTTATCTACAAGGACGGTTCCATAAATAAGAAAAGCCAAAAATGAACAAACAATAACATATCATATAAAAATGTAAATACATGCATAAAAGTCAAACCAATAGATCTAAAAGTCGAAAATCAAGTTAAACTAATAATAAAAATTAATATTAATAACAACAATGATAAATAGTATTAGTTCGACGTATATATGTAATTAATCTTTACAAAAATATCTTGAGAGGGGCGAGGGCCCATATTCAATCCCTTTATCTTCCCATGGCTACCAATCATTTAAGCCTTGGATAATTTTTAAAGTTACAAATTCAAATTAAAATGTAGTTTACGTGAAATTCTGCTTCTTTTTTTTGAGAAAATAATTTATTATATTTCTGATAAGAATCCAAGATCGTTATAAAATGCATTTTTTGCACTAGTGAACATAAAAACTTGAGAGGAAGATTGGTACTTATAGAATTATAGTGGCTATCGAATCCCCAGGACCGCTACTTGAAGTCTACGAAAGTGAATATAGCAAAGAAAGATGTTACGTCAGTATATATATATATATATATATATATATATATATATATATATATATATATATATATATATTCTCTCTCACGGATTTGGGACCAATAGATACTAAATAATTGGATCAGACACCACATACACAATATATGTTAATACCACGATGATTACAATAATAATAATAAATTTTAATTTTTATACATTTATAATATAAAATAATTTTACATTATCATTTAATTACAAATTATTATTTAAATTATTTTAAGATAATTATTTTAAAAATTAATAAATTTATCATCCATAATAAATTATGATTGAATGAGTATATAAATTTTTTTACACTATTAATATATAATCCTTCTTCTAATAATAATAATAAAAGAAGAAAACAATATCATGATTAGATCTGCAAAACCCCATCCCACTAGCTAGTTGCAATACTATATATGTTATATACCTTGCTGGAATTTGGGACCAACTTTTGCAATGTCTTCATTCTTTGGTTTATCTTATCCCTCCTTTTCTGAAAAGCCAAATGCAAAAATGAACCAATGAACAACAAAATCTTTATTTTGTACATGCTGTTAGAATATATATATCATCATAGCAACTTGCAATTTAATTTGCAAAGTTTATTATTCAACGCTAGCTCACCCTTTCAGATTGGTTGTGTATAGCCGCAGCTCTGCTCCTTTTAGTGGACACCGACGATTTCCCGTTTGCTCTCTTTTTCTTCTCTTCATCCCCATCTCCCCCCTGTACAAAAGACAAAGCGCGCGCGCGCGCATATATATATATATATATATATATATATATATATATATATATATATATATATATATCATAAAATTAAGTTAATTAAGAAAATATAATTAAATCCTCAAGCTTAATTAACTTTTAAAACTAATTATATGCCGTACCATATTAGTGCTTTAAAATTTTAGTCACTAAGTAAATTAATCTTTCAAAGACCTAAAATATACTTATATTTATGTTCTGAATTTTCCTTAAATTAATCTTTTAAAATTAAAATGCCATCATATTTAATTTTATATAGAGAGGATTAATACGTTTTAAATATTTTTTTAAAATATTGCTGAGAATTTTTTTTTCTTAAAAAGTTAATGTAATAACATGTATAACGGTAGAAGATAAACTTAAACATTTACTGAAAAATATATATATCAGTTAGTTTTGTAAATAAGAGAAATTTTATTTAAGTTTTGTTACAACTAAGAGAGGTCAATATTACAATAAACAACGTCATAAAAATATATTGAAAAATAAACTCTTAAAAATATTGTAGAAAATGTGTAGTTTTACAATCAGTTTGCAATTACCAAAATTGCGACAAAGGAACCAGAGTACAAGATGTTGTCAAAAGAGAAGTTGTTCCGATAAAAATACATTCAAAGAAAAATTGTATTTATATAATTGTTCTTATAAAACAAAGAAATATTTTAGAAGAAAAGGAAGTGTGAAATAAAATAATGATATAAGGGTGCATGTTATAAAAGGTTTTATAAAATCATCTATAAATAGAATAAAGAATGAACACCCTCATGTTAGTACACACCAGATATATATAGAAAAAATAGCTAATATGATGTACGTAAAGAAAGAGATAAAAAAAATGATAAATATGCATGAAATTTTTGCGTTGAGATAGACAAATATAGTTGCCCATGTGAGTAATATCAAGAAAGCTGCTATATATAGTATTACAGAAATCATTAGTAAATCAGTAATAATGATTTTGGGGTGGATAAAATATATCAAAGAGACATAACAAAAAAGAGTGAAAAAAATGATAAATGTAATAGAAAATGAAAAGAGATATACATGAAATTATGAAAGAGAAAATTAATATGTATTGAAACTTAAATATATTTGAGATTTTTAATATATATTTAATTTTTATTTGAGTTTTTCATAAAAAATATTATTTTGAGTGATTAATATATTAAAAAATTTAATAATTCTTTTAATATATAACAGTAATTTGATTGATATCACATCATCATTTAATCATCACTTAATTGATGATTTGATATCACATCATGATTTAACTAATGACAAAACTTTAAAATAAAATTTCTAATATATCATAAACTTGTTATAACAAAAAAAATTAAAAGAAATAAGTAAAAATCATATATATATATATATATATAAGACACCTAAAAATTATTTAAACCATGTATTAATAGTATTGTAGGTTACAAAAAACAAAAGAGGGTAATTAATTACCATTGGTTTACTGTGGGAAACAGAATCATGGTCTTCTACGGTGGTGGTCTTTGTGCAGTGCTTAGCGTAGCTGGTGTTTTCGAGCGAGTTGATGGAGGTGGAAGTGAAAACCACGCCGAACTCCCTGTCGCACGTGTCAAGGGTCACGTGCTTGCTATCCCTCCCGAACGTGGCACTCCCACTCACGCACTGATCCCTCCCACTCGCCTCATGCCCCTTCGCCCCGCAGCATGACCCCACACGTGTGGAGCACCCCACCATGCACGTGCCGGGCCGCGACTCCATACCCTTCTTCTTGCCCTGCTCCTGGTTCGAGCAGGGCACCAATGCGTCCATCGTCACGGTTTTCGTGGTGGTGGTCCTAGTGGTGGCGCCAGCATGAGGGTCGAACCATGGGACCATGAAGTTCCCATAAACTCCACCACCACCACCGTATCCGTTTAACGGTGTGGGCTTTTCCCGGTGGGAAAAGCTCGTGGCTTGGTTCACTATGGACTCCAAGGTGCCACTTGCCCGAGGCTTCTCCCACGTGTACTTATTCGTGGCGGCTGTCGGGGGTTTTACCGGCACACGCGGTAGCCCTAAGCCATGCATTGAAAGTTGCCCATTTTCCCATGTCAGCTCAGCAACCTCGTAGTCCAACCTGAACGCATCAAGTCACACAAACCAGTCATCAACACCCATGAACTACTAATAAGAGAAAGTATTACATGATCGCGACCAATCATGTGTCATATAAATTTTTTTAATGGTAAAAATAATTAAAGACAGATGCTAAATAATTGAATTGAACTTTATTTAATTGTCATAAAAAGATTAATTACATGAAAATTGACCTCACTAGTTATATATAATCTCGGATCATATAATATTTTTTTGTATGATACATAGAGAGAGAAAGAAGATAAGCTAGAGAACTAACATGGGAACATCAGGGGCAGTTGAATTAGAGTTGGAGCGAAGAGAGACTGTTGAGGGTGGCGGGTTGTCTTCGACATCCCAACTGGGAACACACTGGCTCATTTTTTGGGGGGAAGAAAAAGAATTGAGGCAGTCCAATGGATGGAACTGTGTTTTTTTTTGTGTGTTTGCTATGTTTGTTTATTCACATGGGAGAAGAGAAGAGAAGGGAATGTAAAGAACAGTGGGAATGATGAGAAAGAGGGGAAAGATTGATGTAATGAAACGACGTGATATGGTTGTTTGGTGTGTGTGTGTGTGTGACCCCCCTTCCCCCTTCTAATACGAGGGCAATGAGGGGAAACAAGCTTGTGGGTTTGGTTTCACTACGGGAAAAAAGACAATCTAGTCCATATGTATTGGAGTGAGAAGGTGGGGAAGTCTTGGTGTGGAGTAGTCAGTTCTGTTTTGTCGTTTCAATAGAGGTGTCAAAACGGGTTCAACCCGTGAGCCAGCCCGTTTTGGCTCGCCAAAATTGGTGGGTTGGGTTGGTTAAAAACTGGCTCACTTTGATCCCGGGTCAATATAGCCCGGCCCACTTAACCCACGACCCACCCGGGTTGAACCCGGGTGAGCCGGGTTGGCTCGTGGGTTAGATTAAAAAAAAATATATTGCAGCACAGCAGACCAGCAGTGACATTGGCAGCACTCACGCACGGGCACGGGACGGTCACGGGCTCACATCTTTTTTGTTTTTTCACTCTTTCACTCAACACATAACAGCAGTAAACAAAAGGCCAAAAGGGAAAAAGAAAACCCTAAAGCACAGAAAAGCTAAGCTCCTCCACCAGCCTCCATTCCTCCAAGACTAAGAGCAAGACCACCACCACTCTCACGCAGACCGGCAGACACAGTCACGGTCGACGCCGCCGTCACCACCGTGCCACTCCCACTCGCAAGCTCAGCAGACCGCAGACGCAGTCACGTTCACGCCATTGCCGTCAGCCCGTCACCACCGTGCCACTCCCACACGCAAGCTTGAAGCTTGGTAGACGCAGTCACGCTCAGTCTCTCACGCCGTCGCACGGTATGCTCTTCTGTTGTTCCTTATTGAGTTCTCAAATAGTCAAATAGGATGTGGAAAGGATATTGAGTTCTGTACATTTTCAGTACCACCACACTGTAATATCTTATATCTAGTTTTCTTAGATCTACTTCAGCTTTCCCTAATCACTGAACAATTCCATTTTAAGAAAATCCACCTTAGAAAAAATAATAATACCAAAATCTCTTTAAGAAACTTTCTGCCTATTATTATTGCTTCTTAAAATGCTCTGTTATCATTGTATATTCTGAACAGTTGGTGATAGTTAAACAATTTATATTGTTATTGATGCTTTGGTGCTCAATTTGTAGTTCTAAACTTTGAATTAAACAATTGAATTTTGTTCTGCAAATGCAAAATGCATGGGTGTTTCATTTCAATTGGTTAATTTAGTATGATAATTGGTTAATTTTGTTATGCAAATTGGTGCTGTTAAAGCTCTCTGTCTTGTGTGTATTCAATTATTCATCTTCATAGTATGGTTAATTTAGTGTGATAACCACTATTTGCAATATAGTCTCAGCTGTATTAAATTAGGTTCAAGTGGAATCTGATGCTTGTTGTTGTAGACCATGAAATGATTGTGTAACAAAAAATAAACATGAAAATTAAATGAGCAGTGAGTATCTAGTCTTACTAAAATTTCCTGATTTTCTTTTGACAGAATGGAATCTGATACTGTGCATCAAAATGTTATTCAAATGGATGATGTTAGTTATAGTAATTTAAATGAACTTGGTGATAAAAGTCCAAAGAGAAATGTAAATCCAAATGTAGATGAAATTAAAAATAAAGAGACTGAGTGTGAAAGTGAAACCGCAAGTAAAAAGGCAAAATCTTGCACTTCTGATGTTTGGAGACATTTCACTAAAATTGGGGTAGAAGATGGAAAAGAAAAGGCTAAATGCAACAGGTGTGGGCAAAAGTATGTGATTGGCGGTACAAAGATAGGAACTTCAACCTTATTGCGTCATGTAAAAAAATGTAAACTTATCCCCAAATATCATGATATGGCTGCCATGATTATTGATCATGCAGGCAAGTTGAGGTCTAGGGAAATTGACCATAAACGTGTGCGTGAAGTAATTTCAATGGCTATTATTGAACATGGTCTTCCTTTCAACTTTGTTGAATACAAGTGGATTAGGGAGTTGCATTCATTGTTAAATCCGGAAGTCAAGCATTATAGTAGAAACACTGCTGTGTCTGATATTTGGAAATTTCATCTTGAACAAAAGGAGAAATTGAAATTGTTAATGCATAGAAGCCGTAGTCAAATTTGTTTGACATCTGATTGTTGGACTGCATGTACTGTTGAGGGATACATTTGTTTGACTGCTCATTTTGTTGATAACCAATGGAATTTGAATAGCAAAATTCTTGCTTTTTGTAAAATGGAACCTCCACATACCGGGTTTGATTTGGCTGAAAAGGTGTTTAATTGCTTGAAAGATTGGGGAATAGATAAAAAAATC
>PYAF01006318.1:8244-42392 GCA_007407185.1 Glycine tomentella
GGAATGTCTTGAAAGTGATTTTCAAGCAAGGTCCCCACTACCCTTTATATAGTAATTGGAAAATAATTAATTATTCAAGGACATATTTGCCCTTCCAACTAATTTAGTTTCATTCTAGCTTAGTTTCTCCTTGTTTCATTATATCCTAACTTAGTTTCTTCTTATTCCTTTGGGTTTTAACTAGATTCATTATTATCATCTTACTTTATAGAAAAATATCTCATAAGCCATAATGACTTACCTTTCCACTTGGCCAACACTTTACAAGTGTCCCTACACTTGTCCAAGCTCTTGAAGTTTCTCCACCTTTCTTGCTTATTCATGTGGACTCTAGAGGAAAGGAGAAAATCTTGCTTCATTTCATGTTGCCTTGCATCAAAATATGACTTTTTAGCCCTTTCTCCTTGTCTTCTTTTCACGTGAACTTTGGTTAGCTAAGGGGAAGATTTTTATCTTCCTTTTCTCCTTCTATCTTATTTTTCATTTTCTTTTAAAGAAGAGAAAATTATATGGCTTCTTTTGGATACATATGTCACCTTTTAAATGAAGAAGAATATTCTAGTTTATGCTTTTCTTCCCACATGGCATTCCTTGAAAGAAAGTCAAGTTTGATTTGAACTCTTCTACCTAAAGATAATATTGAATAATAGCAACTGACTTCAATTCTAGTAAAAATTGCTCACAATTAATCTATACAGAGTGCTATTCAGATTTTACTTACAAGACTACTTTTTATCTTAATTCTAATTGGTTCATTTTACTTTTGACTATCAAAATTATTAGACTATTTTATAAAATAAGTCTATTCAACCTATAATTAAGAGAAAATTCCATAGATTTTATCTATCATTTTTCTATATTTTTTGGATGCTGGAATTTTTTCTGAATAAAGTTTCAAAGTCACTATCTTATAAAATTCATAGAAATTCTATTCTAGAGTTTCTTGTCACAAACTATTTTGATATTCTGCCAGTCAAGAGTATTCTATAATTTCATTAGGTTCTCACAAAATTTCTAAGGATATCTGGTCATTTCTGGCCTAAAGGACATTATGATAAATTCATCATTCATCCTGGGGTTATATTTGTCATTTCTACCATAAAATATCTAGCAAAAAATATCTAAGGGTAATCTTGTCATTTCCAAAATATCCAAGGGCATTTATGTAATTTCCACGTTAAAATATCTCCCTAAAATATCTAGGGGCATTTTTATAATTTTAAAAATATCCAGGGGCATTATCATCATTTTCACCTTAAGGGCATTTTTGTAATTTCTGATTTAAGGAAAGGTAATATGTTCATTATTCGCAAGATTGCTAATTAATATTTCACACAATTTAGTTTTATTTAAACTTAATAAAATTTCACGCAACTTTAATATTTACTTGAATAATTGCACAAATATTTCATTCAACATCTATTTGCAATCATGAAAATATTGGGGTGTTATAGGGGAAGCTGGTTATGAGTTCTACGATATGGAAGCTCATAAGCAGCACATAAATGACAATACAATGGCAGTATGCATCATGTTGGCATCCATGTCGCCTGAGCTACAAAAGCAGCATGAGCATATGGATGCTCCTCTATTATCTTGCATCTCAAGGAGTTGTATGATGTTAAAGGCAGGCATGAGAGGTATGAGGCCACTCGAGAATTGTTCTCGTGTAGGATGTCTGACAGCATGAGTGTGAGCAGTCATGTTCTTAAGATGATTGGGCTCATTAAGAAGCTAGGAAATCTAGGCTTCGTGATGGATGCCGAGTGTTGCGAAATCGGCAAGTATACCGATCGTTCCAAGTAATATAATGATAAGAAAGATATCGTTCCCACGAGGATTGTTTGACCAATTAAATTATAAATTGTATCGATAGGTTGGAGGACAAATAAGTTTGAGAAATTGGTATTGTGTGTGTGTGCGAATTAAATTAAAAGCTAACAATTAGCATTAACTATTGCCGACAAGTAAATAAGATTATAACGATATGTAAAGAAATGTAGCTAGGGCAACCCACACTAATGCTTCCTACCTTCTTACATGAATGGCTTACTATCTTCATCTATTACAAGATACCCAAAGCGTGCATCGTTATACAATCATAGTTAAGTCCTACTCCCTTAGTAACCTTAACCCTTTAACCCCTTTCAACACCCTAATTCCTTAGTAGCATTTATTAGGTTAAGCATTAAGTGATGCATGGAATGTTTGCAAGCATACACCTCTATCCCTAGATAATGTAACTTGTCACTTTACCCCAGTCCAAGCATAGAATCCCAACATTCTTATTGTGAACCCTAGCTTTCAATACCCAACTAGAGTGATCAGTTCCAGCAAGATAGAAACATACATGCAATCAAAGTAAAGTGAAATAACTTGATATAAATGAAGAATAGCATCCAATACAATCCAAAGGAGGTTACATTCAGTGCTTGGCCCTAACTGCAAAATAAAACTAGCCAAACCTCATTATGGGTGGCTGTGTTACAAAAAGTGGCATACCTAGCTGAAGTAAAAGAAGAAGAAGATGGAGAACACCTCCACTTGAGCCTTCAATCTTCCAACCACCCTAGCTACGGTACCCAAGCTTTCTAAAACCCTATTTTGTGCTATTTCCCTCCAAGAAGTCGTGCATTCAATGCTGAGGGTTTAGTATTTATAACCCAGCTTGTGAAGTCCCTATTTTGCCCTTGACAGCTTTAATTACAGAGATTCTGTCGACCTGTGGCGCTGGTGGTGCGAACCTGGCGCTGATCGCGCCAACTTACAAAATGAATGGCGCCAATCCTGGCGGTCATGGCGCCAACTGACAGAGATAATGGCGCTTTAGGCGCCAGCCTGGCGCTGGGGTCCAGAGATGATGACGCCAATGGCGCCACTTTGGCGTGAATGGTGCCAGCTTCCAATGTTCTTGGCGCTGGAGGCGTGAAACTGGCACTGGTCGCGCCAGAATCTTCTTCATAGCTTGGTTTTTCCTTCTGGTTTTTGCTTAAGATTGGCATATCTGAGTGATTTCCTGGCAATTACACAAATCAGCATAATTCTCACACAAAATGGGCAATTATCAATGCTTAATGCTTAAATTCTTGCTCTTAATAGCTTAGGAACCTTATATGCTAGGCGCATGTCAAACAATTCCCAGATTTAGATATTGCTGTCCTCAGCAATAAACAAAGTTCAAGTAGGAAGCATGGATTAATTCTCTAGAATCAACATTGAACAAAACAATCTTTGAGCTTAGAATGCTATAAACAACTGAACCAATTCAAAACTTCAGACAAAGATTTTCAAATCCATCAAACATTGAAGTCTAACTTGAATACCCCTCACTAAGGCAATTATTCACTCATCACTCAAGTGTCTGGGTATTATAATCTCTCAATCCACCACAGCTCTAGCACTACTATAGGCTTGATCTTATTTTCAAGTTCCCACAAAAAGAACACAACAGATGCATAACTGATCAAAAGGTCTTAAACAGGTTGTAACTTGGCTTGGCTTACAGGTAGGATCCTTTGGGAAGTGACTAAACAAGCATTGAGATTGAACTTACTAAATTTTTGAATTTTTTTCTCTTTCTTGTTTCAATCTATTACTTCCTTCAAAATTCTTTTCTTCCTTCCTTTTCTTTCAACTTGCTAATTCTTTCCTTTTATTTGTCAATTGACTTAATTGAATGCCATTCTTTGTTTTTCATCTCATTTCATTCTTGTATTCACCTTGATATTTGTATTCTTTTCTTGCAAAACCATAGATCAATTAGCAGTTCAATCTCAACTAAGGAAGGTGATGAATGTGGTTTGATGTATTATCAGGTGATTAAACAAATGAAGGCTTTAGGCTCAAAGGGGTTAGCAAAGGAAATAATTGTAAGGAAGGCTGTTTGGTCCAAGCTTATCAAAACAAAATGCCTTTATCACGTCAATCATGCATTCATCAAAGAGAAACAGAGCAAGTTCTATAGTTCTATTGCTGTGAGGTTGCTCTAGAAGAAATTAACTGTTTAGGCCCAAACCTCACAGGCTGTGGTACAAGCTAGACTTATGGTGATGTCAAATCAAACATAGCATTCCATTTTGAAATGAATTCAGCTATGCAAGCACTCACACACTCAGTTCAGGTTTCATACAACATCAAGTCATGATTCATATCACCAATGCTTTCCAAAATCAAATTCACAACTAACTGATTGAGCAAATCCAAATCCGGAACAAGCATGCCTTTAGCAAAAATGTCTAATATGTACACCTATGGTTAGGTTAAAATTAGATGCAAAACCAATTGTAGTTAACTATCTGTATATGTTCACAAAAAGAAATTTGACCAAAAAGTGTCTGCCTACTATTAATGTTTCCCAAAAAGACGCATGATTAACAAAAAGAACTGTACGAAGAACTGTATGACTAACGCGTGTTTCCTTGATTTTCGTGCCCCTATTCCCAGATTTAAACAGTTGTTGTCCCCAGCAAATGACACGCATAAACACAATGCAGATGACATGTTATTAGAGGAAACAACTCATGCATAACAACTGAATGTTAGGTGCAGCAATTGAAAAGGACAGTAAAATAAAGTATAGCATAAAATAAATAAAGATGGAGGGCGAGGAGAATCAGTGGGTCTGATCCTCATCCATGGTGTCTGAGGCCGTTGCTGCTGAAGGAGATGGTGATGGTAGTACAAAAGAGAGTGGGGGAGGCTGTGGTGGAGAGCTAGTAGGATCCACAGAGAAATGCTGGCAGAGGGCGGTGAGCATCTGGGTCTGAGCGTCGAGCTGCTCCTGCATCCTCTGGATGGTGGTGGTCTGGTGCTCCAGCTACTGCTGCATCCTCAGGTAATTGGCCGAGTCCTCAAAGATAGGCTCACGGTGTGGGGCATGGCTGGATGCAGCAGGGGCGTCCTGTGGTGGTGGCGGTGATGAAGCGGCTGACTGCTGAGGTGGTGATGCGGCGGCTGGCTATGGGAAGACTGGGATCTTTGGCATAGGCTCCTCTAACCCGTCACGGGGTCCATACCTCGGACTCCGGGCAGCCATCTCCTCAGGGGTGAGGTCGACAGCACGAAGGAGTTGCTCCTGAAGAGCATGCCTCACTGCGTCCTGTAGGTCCTCAGTGTTAGTGTAGTCCCTAGCTTCACGTCCATAGGCTCCTCGTCAGGAATCTCCCAGCCCGCGTGCATGCAGAGGTGGGAGATGAGGGAGGAGTGACCTAGAAGAGAGCGGCTATTGCTGTCCTGGATCATATGCAAGATCCGATCTAAGAGAGCGTATGAGATGTCCAAGTTAATCTCTCTCTGCTGGACGTATAGAAGGCAGGCACGCTCGACGTTTACATCCGTCAAGTTAGAGGATGGAAGTATAATGGAATTCATGAACAGGTGCCAGAAATCAGACTCAGGATGCAGCTCTGATCCGGTCTTCATCTTCTAAGCGTAGAATCGACACGATGATACCTCTGCGTAGCTCGTCAGCTAGCTGAGGCATATCGTCCCTGTATGTCGCCTTGCCCGTGCAAGGAAGGGGCTACATCCTGTTATATCTGGTCACGAACCTACAGCGGTGGAGGCTGTCATAGGAGGTCTGCAGGAAGTCTTCAATGAATTCATGGTCGAAAGGAACGACCACGCCTCTGACCCAGCTCCGCCTCTGCTGCTCAACTGTCGGTCGGTCCACATTAGCCAGAAACTCCTTCAGAATGAAGCTTGAGCTAGGCTCAGCAAAGCTCACCAGTGTCTGCCACTGGCGGCGCAGGATAACCTCCCTGATGGGGGAGTCCTCTGGTAGTGTCTCCCAGTCAATGCTCCGCTCTGGGATGATCTTCTTTGGAAAATACCACTTCTCGAAGCGCTCCTGGTGCGCCTTGGACCGGAATCGATTGTCATCAAAGTCAGAAGTACGCGGCCTTTTGCTGGTGGCCCCTGTGGTAGCTTTTTGCTTGCCCTTGTCTACCTGTTTGCCTTGAAATTCCAAAACCAAAATCCAATATACCATATGTTCAACAATTGATCAAAACAGATCAGGCCTAAGCAGTGGACCAAGGGAATTCCCAGATTTTAGGATAGATTATATCGAGCAACAATGCACCAATCAAAGCAAAAGGTAAACACACAATCACACAGATAATACATTTGTGCATATTCAGATAAAGGCTGTGATTCCCATATTTATTCGAAACCATAGTGCCCACAATGATGTTTACAAATATGCTTAATGATTTCAAACATTCATTCAAATGCAGGGAACATAGAAATCAGTTACAGTTACAACACATAATCACCATAGCTTGTTTTCAACACAAATTCATCATTCTCAAGTTCACAGCAAGATAGTGGCCAGGAATGCAGTGTGATCAATTAGGGTTCGTAGCTGGATGAAAATTGACAAAAAGGTAGAAACCATATTTGAGCACAATTCCCAGATTTAAACTTGCACCAGTATCAAATTCAATTAAAATAAATGCATGGCTTGGAACCAAATGATACAACAGACACAGACTAGATTAGAATGAAATTCCCAGATGTATGCTTACCAATGTGATGGTGACTTGACTACGCTCAATCTGAGAAAGTCTCAAACACAAAGGCAACCCAGGAAAACCATTCGACAGAACAGAACAGACACAGAAGGCGTCACATACACAGCGTTGTAAAATATGGGAACACTTCACACTTAACCAAGTGGGGGGGTGAATTGGTTAGCCTTGGTAAATTTAAATATTTTCTTGATGTATCAAAATGAGAGTTACTTTGCCCTTTGGATCTTTATTACAAAAACAATCAAGAATCTTTATCCAAATTCAATCCAAGACTTGTAATGCCTCAAGAAACAATATGTAACACAGAATTCACAAGAAGAACTAACAATTATGCAGTAGATAAAAGAACACACGAATTTATACTGGTTCACCTCAAACACTATGAGGCTACATCCAGTTTCTTCTAATCAACACTAGAGTAGAGTTCCACTATAACAAATATTATCCTTACAAGCAATTACATGCTTCTCTTTATCAACCCTAGATAAAGTTCAGAAGTCTAAAACCCTATTAGACCCTTAGAAGCAATACCCACACTGAGAACACTACTCAGTTGTCCTTAGAGAAATACTATCTCTAATCTTGCAAGAAAAACCCAATTACAATGGAACTTTCAACCAAAAATACAATCAGAATTTTTACACCATCAAAGAGTAAGGAAAGAATTCACCTGATGATCCAAGAATGATATGCATAATGATGAATATACCAGGTTGAATGTAGAATCAATATGCAGAACAAGCCTTTCCTTAAACTTTGAAATGAATTGCCTTGCTTCACTAAATCCTAGTGACCCATATTAGTTTGAATGGAAGCAAGACCTTTTGAACCAAGAAGAATGCCTTTGTGACTGACTAGAAAGCTCTTAGAATGCTCAGTGCTCGAAAATTCAATTTCTATTTCATTCTCTTAATCAGACAAGGCAAGGGTTCTATTTATATAAAGAACTGTAACAGAAATAATTGATTAAACCAGCTCCTGTAATCAATTGTTTAAGAATTGTAATCGATTACATACGTTCTTGTAATCGATTAAAGTGTTCAAGATAAGTTCTGGATTACAGCAATGGGTCATTTAATCGATTATCCCGATGTGTAATCGATTAAACCAGTCACTCAGTTAAATTTTTGTGTATGCAGGAATGAAATAATCGATTAATACGATAGTGTAATCGATTAATTTGTTCTTAATGATTTCCAGAAAGTTTGAAGAACAATATAATTGATTCTTTATGTCTAGTAATCGATTAAACCATCTTAGAACTATTTTTCCAAAATACTTAGCTTCTTTTTAAGTTTCAAATCAATTACTTAAAGTCTTTATGATATCATGCATGAATGAACATTAATGGTATGCATGCAAGGACTTGGATCAACAGAAGATTTTCTTTCCTTTTACATTTAATCACAATTCTTCATCTTCAAGCCTTCAAGCCTTCAAGCATGTTGAAAGTCAAAACATTGCCAAGTCTTTATATTGCTTCAATCTTCAAGAGCTCCCCCTCAAATCAACAAGCGTCACACCAAATCATCGCAAGGGAATAAGAAATGGTTCAGTTTAAGCATGATTCCTAAATTTAGTATGGCACCAGAATCTAATTTAAGCAGACAAAATGTTCTTCTATGTGAGCACCAGCATACCAAATTCACAGTCACGACAACATCATAAAGTATGCACAATTCCCAGTTTCAATTTTAGCATTCATACACAATCTCACTAAGAAAGTGCAAATTAGAACCAGTACATCCAGAACAAACCAACAGTGACAATTGAGAATGAAACTTGAGTAATAGTGATTAGTCAAAACCCGATGCATGACAAAACACTCATGGAACCAAGCAATCCAGGATACAAACAATTTCTGCATAATGGTAACCACGAATCACTAAGAAATGCCTAGTAACAGGTTTAATTCAATCATCAACAGCTAGGGTGTGGGTTGCAATTTCTCACAATGAGCCAATAGAAACATGGACAGTAGCTGACAAGTTAATCCACACACCATTTGAAACCGTAGGATTTGTAAGCCAAGGAAACTAGGGTTATACCCAACCAGAACCAAACAGAATGAAAAGGGTAGCAAAATATTAAAATTAGCACTGTACAAGCACATACTTACCTAGCCTTTCACAGAAATATACAACCATAGGACCAATTTATGAGGGTCATACACTATAAAATTTCAAAACATAAATCAATGCATTACCCACAGCAGTTGAAAAGAACTTAGAAGCAAAATGAAGCTCTTGCATCAACGACAATGCAGCATGGGAAGGCCAAGAAGCCAGTATGCGCTGGTGGCGCGAAATTCACGCTATGCACATGAGCTGTAAATGAGCCCTAACCCATTGCAGAATTGAGGTTTTCATTCCTAGACTAACAATGGCACAATCAATGGCACCCAGAGCCTAGTTGAGAATGATTCTTACCTTGTCACGAGCCATGAATGTGAATGTAGAACTGAGAGAATGCACAGAAGAACCCACGAGACACGAACAAGCACGAGTTGGAATGGGGAGAGGGAACGTGGACGGAAGGAAGAGTGAGATTGAAAGGGTAAGGGAGATGAAAGGAATTGTGAGGAGTGGAGGAAATAAGAGTGAGTAGAGGTCGAGGGAATTTGGGGAAGTGAGAGGATTTCAAAACTTAAAAATAAACACAGTGCTTTGCGTGTCACGCTATTCGCGCCTACGCCGCGCCACTCGCGTGGAAGTCCAGAAAACATGGCGCGGATGGCGCCACAGTCGCGCTAGCGGCACCAAGTTCCAGAGACACTGGCGCTGATAGCGCCACCCTCACGCTGGTGGCGCCAAGGCATTAATTGGGCATCCAGCCAGCGCAGGTAGCGCCACAATGACGCTGACAGCGCGACATTCCAGAGACCATGGTGCCATTGGCGTCAATTTCACGTGGATAGCGCGGAACTCCAGAGGCACTGGCGCTGATAGCATCAGGTTGGCACTGATGGCGCCATACCCTTAGCTTAGGCACAAAATGGCAGAATTGGACCCTTACAAGCTTAGGAATACCAAAACACGAAATAAAATGCACAATGAGACTAGATTACAATGCCTCAATGAAAACATGAAACAAGAACAAGATTAAACATAAACAATAACAATATTAGTACAAAAGGCATGAATCCGATTAAGTTCATAAAAACTAACAACAAAGACTGCAAAGCTAACCATCTACTCTACCTAAAGAAAAGACTCAACCATATCATTAAACACACTATTGAGTTGCCTCTCAATAAGCGCTTGTTTAACGTCACAAGCCTGACGGTTAATCCTCATGGATTAGGGGAGCTCAAAGGGATTGCCACCGCATCCCTATCAATTTGACCACCAAAATATGGCTTCAGCCGCCATCCATTGACCTTAAATGGTCTGTTGGTGTCAAAAGGAGAGATTTCTATTGTTCCATAAGGAAAAACCCTTACAACCACGAATGGTCCAGACCATCTAGATTTGAGTTTACCTGGAAACAACCGCAAGCGCGAGTTATACAATAATACCTGCTGTCCGGGTGTAAACTCCTGGGAATGGATTTGCTTGTCATGCCATCTCTTAGTTTTCTCCTTGTAAAGCCTAGCATTCTTATAGGCGGCAAGTCTGAATTCATCCAATTCATTCAGCTACAACAAGCGCTTCTCTGTAGCCTTTGATAGCTCAAAGTTGAGGAACTTGGTGGCCCACATAGCTTTATGCTCCAATTCTACCGGAAGATGACATGATTTCCCATACACCAACTGATAAGGTGACACACCTATCGGTGTTTTAAAAGCTGTCTGGTAGGCCCACAATGCATCATCCAATTTCTTGGACCAGTCCTTCCTAGAGCTTCCAACAGTCTTCTCAAGTATCCTCTTCAATTCTCTGTTGGAAACTTCTACTTGACTGCTGGTTTGTGGGTGATAGGGCGTGGCCACCTTGTGAGTTACCCCATACTTGGTGAGTAAACTTTCAATTTGCTTGTTGCAGAAATGTGTGCCACCATCACTAATTATGGCCCTAGGAACCCCAAAGCGAGTGAAGATGTTCTTTCTCAGGAAGGTTGCAACAACTCTAGCATCATTAGTGGGCAATGCCACTGCTTCCACCCATTTGGAGACGTAGTCAACTGCTACCAGGATATGTTGATTAGAAAAAGACTTGGGAAAGGGTCCCATGAAGTCTATCCCCCAAACATCGAACATTTCAACCTCCAAGATGCTGTTGAGTGGCATTTCATCCTTCCGGGACATATTCCCCGTTCTTTGGCATCTATCACAGTTCTCCACAAATGCCTTAGCATCTTTGAATAATGTGGGCCAATAGTATCCACTCTGCAGAACCTTGTGAGTAGTCCGGTTGCCTCCAAAATGGCCTCCATAGCTTGAAGCATGACAATGCCACAAGATCTTTGGAACATCAAACTCAGCTACACACCTCCTGATAATGCCATCAGCACATTGGAAGTACAGAAATGGGTTATCCCACTGATATCTCCGGGCATCATGCAGGAACTTCTTCTTTTGCTGCCATGTAAATTCATCAGGAATTGCTTCCACAGCTTTGTAGTTAGCCATATCAGCAAACTAAGGAGCATTCGTGACAGCCATCATTTGTTCGTCGGGAAATGAGTCATTAATCTCCAGCTATGAACTATCTTGGAGTTCTTTCTCTTGAATTCAGGATAAATGGTCAGCACTCTGTTCTCTACATCCTGCTTAGTCAACAAGTACTTAAGGGCAGCATGGTCAGTATAAACAATGACTTTAGACCCAATTAAGTAAGACCGAAACTTATCCAAGGCATAAACTACTGCTAACATTTATTTTTCTGTTGTAGCATAATTCACTTGTGCTTCATTTAGAATTTTGCTAGCATAGTAAATGACATGAAGAAGTTTGTTCTTACGTTGACCTAAAACAGCCCTTATAGTATATGCACTAGCATCACACATTAGCTCAAATGGTAAACTCCAATCAGGTGCAGTTAAAACAAGTGCAGTGGTCAATTTTTATTTCAGCACATTAAAAGCATTCAAACAATTAGCATCAAAGTTGAATTCAGAATCTTTGACCAACAGTTGGCTAAGAGGCTTAGCTATTTTAGAAAAATCTTTAATGAATCGCCTATAAAACCCCGCATAACCTAGAAAACTACGAACACTATTCACATTAGCAGGTGGAGGCAATTTCTCAATTAATAAAAGCTTAGCCTCATCGACCTCAATCCCCTTAGAGGAGATTTTATGACCCAAGACAATACCATCACGTACCATAAAATGACACTTTTCCCAATTGAGAACTAGATTAGTCTCTTGACACTTCTTTAGGACTTTGGACAAATTAACCAAGCATGCATCAAAACTAGACCCAAACACAGAAAAATCATCCATAAACACCTTTAGAAATTTTTCTACCATATCAAAGAAGATAGAAAGCATACACCTTTGGAATGTGGCTGGTACATTGCAAAGACCGAAAGGCATCCGTCTATAAGCAAAGACTCCAAAGGGACAAGTGAACACCGTCTTTTCTTGGTCCTCAGGTGCTACAGGAATCTGGTTGTATCCGGAGTATCCATCCAAGAAACAGTAATGCTCATGTCCGGCTAACCTCTCTAGCATTTGGTCAATGAAAGGGAGTGGAAAGTGGTCCTTCCTTGTGGCATCATTTAATCGGCGGTAATCAACACACATTCGCCACCCGGTGATAGTCCTAATGGAGATAAAATCATTGTTATCATTTTGACATACAGTGACCCCACCCTTCTTGGGCACAGTTTGCACCGGACTAACTCATGCGGTATCCGAAATTGGATAGATCATACCCGCATCAAGAAGCTTCATAACTTCTTTTCTGACCACTTCCTTCATGATAAGATTTAACCTCCTTTGTGGCTGTCTCACAGGCTTAACAATGTCTTCCATCAATATCTTGTGAGTGCAAAAGGAAGGGTTGATCCCTTTTAGGTCAGAAATGGACCAACCAATAGTTGTCTTGTGATCTTTCAGCACTTTCAAAAGCTTTTCTTCTTCCTCCATGGTCAGGCTTTTGTTGATTATGACTGGATAGGTATCATCCTCCCCCAAAAACACATATTTGAGGGCTGCTGGCAGCTCTTTTAATTCCAGCTTTGGTGCACCAAGATCAATGTCAGTTGCCTTCTTCTCCAAAACCTCCATCACTGTTTCCACCACCTCTTAAGACATAATGGAATCTTGCGTCTCTAATTCTTCTTCTTCTATTCCCTTGACCAGAACTTCTTCAACTTGGATACATTCATCCAATACATCAATACGAAAACAATCATTCTGATCAAAAGGGTTCTTCATCACATCGAACACATTAAAGACCACTGATTCATCATCCATTCTCAGCTCCAACTTCCCTTTTTCAACATCAATTAAAGCACGGGCTGTAGCTAAGAATGGTCTACCCAATAAGAGAGGTATCTCACTTTCTTCAGCCATGTCCAGCACTATGAAGTCAGCTGGAAAGATAAACTTGTCGACCTTGACAAGAACATCCTCCAAAACTCCGCTTGGCTTTCTCAACGATCTATCTGCTAACTGAAGGGATACCATGGTGGGTTTGAGCTCAGAAATGCCCAAGGACTTGCATACTGTCAAAGGCATTAAGTTAATGTTAGCACCAAGATCACAAAGAGCTCTCCCTACATTGACATTCTAAATGGCAATTAGGATGTTAAAGCTTCCCGGATCTCTGAGCTTGGGAGGCATTTTCCTCTGGATAATGGCACTACATTCCTCTGTAAGCACTACGGTATCATACTCTTGTAGCTTGTGCTTCTTTGACAGAATTTCCTTCATGAACTTGGCATAATTGGGCATGTTTGCTAAGGCTTCAGCAAAAGGAATGTTCACTTGAAGCTTCTTGAACATTTCCAAGAATTTAGCAAACTGTTGCTTCTAAGCCTTCTGCTTGTTCTTCAAGGGATATGGTGGTTTCTCATACTTAGAAAAATTCAGAGGCTGTTGTTTAGGTTCAGACGAGACTTTTTCCTTCTCTTTTTCTTTCCATTTCTCCCTTGAGCTACTAAATGGTTCATCTTCTTCAAACTCTGCAGCAGCTGTAGGGATCTCTTTATCCTCCTCTCTTGGCACCACTTTGGCCTTCTCCTTAGGAGCAATAACAAGTCCACTTTTAGTTGTGATGGCCTTAGCATGTTCCCTAGGATTTACTACAGTATCACTAGGGAATTGGCCAGGTGGTCTCTCAGCTAGTTGCTTAGAAATCTGGCCAATTTGAGTCTCCAGATTCCTGATGGATGCACCCTGATTCTTCAGTTGAGACCTAGTCTCATTCATAAAGGCATCAGTGTTCTGGATGTGATCGTTGGTGGTTTTGGCCAGCTGCAACATAGCCTTCTCTAATTCTGATGGCTCCTTGGGAGGGATGGGAGGTGGTTGCAAATAGTGGTTAGACTTGTAGTCCAACCCACCTCCTTGTGGTCTTCTTGGATAACTACTACTCCCAGAAGCTTGATTGTAGTTCCGTTGATAACCTTGTCGAGGTCTCTGATCATACCATACTCCATTCACCTGAATTGGATCAGCCCCCACCAAGGTTGGACAAACATTGGATTCATGGTCCCCTTGGCAATATTCACATGCAACCACGCCTGCCTTAATTGAAGAAGCTTGAGCTTTGGAGATCTCAAGCTCGTCAATTTTAGCATTGACGATGGCTAGCTGTTGTGATAGAAGTTTCTGCTCAGCCAACATTGCATCAGTGCTGCCCAGATGAATGACTTCCCTCTTAGGCTGAGTTGCTACAATCTCATTTTCAGTACGGGCCAAAGAGTTGATCAAATCATGAGTTTGGGCTGCAGTTTTTGATCTAATTGAGCCTCCGGCAGCTCCATTTACAACCAACTTGGATTCAGGTGACAACCCATTGAAGAAGATGCATACCTTCTTCCCTACTGGCTTGTCATATTGAGGACATCGCCGGATAAGCTCTTGAAATCTGTTCTATGCCGCGCATAATGTTTCTCCTTGGAGCTGAGTGAAGTTGGCGATCTCATTCACCAGGTGGTTATACTTCTCCATGGAAAAATATTGAGCAAAGAACTTTGCCATCAGCTCATCCCAAGTGGTTATACTGTTTGAAGCTTGGCGGCCTAACCACCTGAGAGCTTTCCCTTTCAAGGCAAAAGGAAAGAGCCTCAGTCTGATAGCATCGTCCGACACTCCATGATGGCGGATGGTATCGCAAATCATCAGAAATCGATCAGCAAAGTCATGAGGATCCTCATCATCGTCACCACCAAATTGACTCCGTTCCACCAAGCTGATTAGAGAAGGGTGGATGTCGAAGTTGTTTGCTTGAATGGGTGGTCTGACTATACTTGATGCAGACCAAATGAACATAGGAGCAAGGATGTCCTCCATGACTTCATCATCAGGCCTTGGCTGCTCCCTATTCCTCTCAGCCATATCTAGTTCTTATTCTGATTCTTTTTCTTGTTGTGGTCTAGAACTAGATACTTCTGCTTCCTTCCTTTGTCTCGCTAACTTCCGGTTCTTCCTAATAGTTTTCTCAATCTCCGGATCAAACTGAAGATTCACGGGGTCAGCGGTACCTCGCATAAACTCTGGAAGCAGGTTAGTAACAAAAGAAATCCAACCTTAAAGATAAAAAGTTATAATAAAATTGGCTAAAACAATCCCCGGCAACGGCGCCAAAAACTTGTTGCGAAATCGGCAAGTATACTAATCGTTCCAAGTAATATAATGATAAGAAAGATATCGTTCCCACGATGATTGTTTGACCAATTAAATTATAAATTGTATCGATAGGTTGGAGGACAAATAAGTTTGAGAAATTGGTGTTGTGTGTGTGTGTGTGTACGAATTAAATTAAATGCTAACTATTAGCATTAACTATTGCCAACAAGTAAATATGATTATAACGATATGTAAAGAAATATAGCTAGGGCAACCCACACTAATGCTTCCTACCTTCTTACATGAATGGCTTACTATCTTCATCTATTACAAGATACCCAAAGCGTGCATCGTTATACAATCATAGTTAAGTCCTAATCCCTTAGTAACCTTAACCCTTTAACCCCTTTCAACACCCTAATTCCTGAGTAGCATTTATTAGGTTAAGCATTAAGTGATGCATGAAATGTTTGCAAGCATACACCTCTATCCCTAGATAATGTAACTTGTCACTTTACCCCATTCCAAGCATAGAATCTCAACATTCCTATTGTGAACCCTAGCTTCAATACCCAACTAGAGTGATCAGTTCCAGCAAGATAGAAACATACAT
Organism: Glycine tomentella; assembly: GCA_007407185.1. Taxonomy (NCBI): domain Eukaryota; kingdom Viridiplantae; phylum Streptophyta; class Magnoliopsida; order Fabales; family Fabaceae; genus Glycine; species Glycine tomentella. The sequence goes on from PYAF01006318.1 coordinate 24,073, forward strand.
GCAATCAAAGTAAAGTGAAATAACTTGATATAAATGAAGAATAGCATCCAATACAATCCAAAGGAGGTTACATTCAGTGCTTGGCCCTAACTACAAAATAAAACTAGCCAAACCTCATTGTGGGTGGCTGTGTTACAAAAAGTGGCATACCTAGCTGAAGTAAAGGAAGAAGAAGATGGAGAACACATCCACTTGAGCCTTCAATCTTCCAACCACCCTAGCTAAGGCACCCAAGCTTTCTAAAACCCTATTTTGTGTTGTTTCCCTCCAAGAAGTCATGCATTCAATGCTGAGGGTTTAGTATTTATAACCCAGCTTGTGAAGTCCCTGTTTTACCCTTGACAGCTTTAATTACAGAGATTCTGTCGACCTGTGGCGCTGATGGCGCGAACCTGGCGCTGATCACGCCAACTTACAGAACGAATGGCACCAATCCCAGCGCTCATGGCGCCAGCTGACAGAGATAATGGCGCTCTAGGCACCAGCCTGGCGTTGATGGCGCTGGGGTCCAGAGATGATGAACCAATGGTGCCACTTTGGCGCGAATGGCGCCAGCTTCCAGTGTTCTTGGCGCTGGAGGCACGAAACTGGCGCTGGTCGCGCCAGAATCTTCTTCATAGCTTGGTTTTTCTTTCTGATTTTTGCTTAAGATTGACATATCTGAGTGATTTCCTGGCAATTACATAAATCAGCATAATTCTCACACAAAATGGGCAATTATCAATGCTTAATGCTCAAATTCTTGCTCTTAATAGCTTAGGAACCTTATATACTAGGCGCATGTCACCGAGCGAAGTAATGACTTAATCCTCACATCACTTCCACCTTCCTTTAGTCAATTCATTATGAATTATAACATGCATGGGATGCTTGTGAGCTTGCTTGAGTTGTTAAGTATGTTAACAACTGCTGAGGTGTCTATCAAAAAGGATAAGACACACTCTCTTCTGATTGGTGGGCCTAATAAGGCCAAGGGTAAGGCTAAGGAGCCTACAAAAGGAAACTCCCTTAAGCCCAAAGGAAAACCCAAGAAGAAGAAGGGCAACAAGAAGGGTAAGAGTGCACTTAAGGACAAAAGTGATGTTGTGTGCTTCCAATGTGGCAAGACTTGCCATTGGAAGAGAAACTGTCCAGACTACCTGAAGAGTGTGAAGGACAAGAAACATAGTAATGCTTCTGTGTCAGGTATTTACATGATTGAGATCAATTATTTTTGTGCTAATCCGACTTCATGGGTATTAGATACCGGTTGTGGTTCTCACATCTGCAATATGTTGCAGGTACTTAAGAGTTCCAGGAGATTGAAGAAGAATGAGGTTGACTTCCACATTGGTAATGGAGCAAGAGTTGTTGCTCAAGCTGTTGGAGATACAGACCTCATTTTGCCTATGGGCCTTTTATTGCATTTGAATAATTGCCTTTATGTTCTGGGCATTTCTAGAAACATTATTTCAATTTCTTGTTTAGAATGAGATGGTTTTTCTTTTACTATTAGGGATGGTACATTTTCTATCATTATGAATGATATGGTTTATGCTACTGCTTCTTTGGTAAGTGGCTTATATGTTTTAGAAACGGGAACAAAAGTTCTCAATGTGAATGTGAAACGACCTAGGACAAATAATCAATCTTATATGTGGCACTGTAGACTAGGGCACATAAATGAAACAATATTGTCTAGGATGGATACCTAGATTCCATGGATTTGGAATCCTATGGACAATGTGAATCTTGTCTAAAAGGGAAAATGACTTGTCACAAGCCCATAGGGCTTAAAAGTCATAGGACTAGTGAGTTATTAGAATTCATACACTCTAATGTTTGTGGCCCAATGTCTATAGAGGCTAGAAGAGGATACTCCTGTTTCATTACCTTTACGGATGATAAATCCGAGGCCTTTGAAAAGTTCAAGGAGTATAGGAATGAAGTAGAGAAACATCGTGGAAAAATGATTAAGACATTACGATTAGATCATGGTGGTGAATATCTAAGCCATGAGTTTCAGGATTATCTAAGAGAGAATGGAATCCTCTCGCAGCTTACTGCACCTTACACACTACACCAAAATGGTGTCTCCGAAAGGAGAAACAGAACCTTGTTAGACATGGTCAGGTCTATGATGAGTGAGAATCAACTTCCAAAATCGTTTTGGGGATATGCCTTAGACACGGCGGCATACCTTCTAAATAGGGTACCGTCTAAATTTGTTCAAACCACTCCATATGAGATATGGAATGGTAAGAGACCCAACCTGAGTTATCTCAGAGTATGGGGATCGCCAGCATATGTCAAATCGTTGACATCAGACAAGCTTAGTGCTAAAAGCACCAAATGTCTATTTGTGGGGTATCCCAAAGGTACTAAGGGATACTACTTTTACTCATTGGACGAACACAAGGTGTTTGTGTCCAAAAATGCTGAATTCCTTGAGAATGATTTAATCTCTCAAGGAGCCAGTGGGAGTAAAATTGATCTTGAAGAAGTTCAAGGACCACAAGAACAGAATGAGGAACCTGAGTCTGCACCGCAGATGACGTTCTCCAATGGAGAAGTAAACACACAACTTCTTAGGTCTAATAGGGTCATCTATCCACCTGAGAGGTATGGGTTTGTGATTGAGAATCAACAAAGCGTAGAGGATAATGAACCAAGTAACTATGAGGAGGCAGTCAAGGACGTTGACTCCTCTAAATGGCTAGAAGCCATGAAATCTAAAATAGATTCGATGTATCAAAACAAGGTATGGACCTTGGTTCCACATCCGCAAGAAAAAATTCCTATCGGTAATAAGTGGGTCTTTAAGAGAAAGACTGATGCAAATGGCAACGTTCAAACCTATAAAGCTAGGTTGGTTGCGAAAGGATATCGTCAAAGACAAGGTGTTGACTATGATGAGACTTTCTCACCCGTTGCCATAATCAAATCTATTAGGATCATGCTTGCCATAATAGAATATCACGATAATAAGATTTGGCAAATGGATTTTAAAACTGCCTTCTTGAATGGATTCTTGAAAGAGGAAGTGTACATGACACAACCTGAAGGTTTTGAATCCAAAGGCCAAGAAAATATGGTATGCAAGCTGTAGAGGTCGATATGTGGGCTAAAGCAAGCATCACGAAGTTGGAATATTTGTTTTGATGAAACCGTTAGAAGTACGGATTCATCAAGAACGAGGATGAACCTTGTGTTTACAAGAAGGATAGTGGGAGCAATGTTGTTTTCTTAGTACTGTATGTAGACGACATACTACTAATAGGAAATGACATCCCCACATTACAAACAACTAATGACTGGCTTTTAGAAAGCTTCACCATGAAGGATTTGGGAGAAGCGGCCTTTATACTTAGTATAAAGATCTATAGAGATAAATCTAAAAGGCTGCTGGGATTATCTCAATCCACATATATTGACAAGATGCTAAGAAGATTTAGCATGGAAGGGTCGAAAAGGGGTTTTATTCCCGTCAGTCATGGGGTACATCTTTCCAAGGCTATGTGTCCTAAATCACAGCCTGAGAAAGACCGCATGAGTGGAATTCCATTGCTTCGGCTATGGGGTCCATCATGTATGCCATGATATGTACAAGACCAAATGTCTCATGCTTTGAGCAGTATTAGCAGATACCAGTTAGACCCTGGAGAGGGTCACTGCGCAGCAGTCAAGACCATCCTTAAGTACTTGAGAAGAACTAAGGATACGTTTCTGGTCTATGGTGGGGTAGATGAGCTTTCAGTGAAAGGATTCACTGACGCCAGCTTTCAGAGTGACAAATATGAATACAAGTCAAAGTCAGGGTTCGTATTCACCTTAAATGGTGGAGTAGTATCTTGGAAGAGTTCCAAGCAGGAGACTACAGCAGATTACGACAGAAGCTGAGTACATAGCCACTTCAAAAGCAACCAAGGAGGCCGTCTGGATCAAGAAGTTCATATTTGAACTACGGGTGGTTCCAAGTGTAACACCCCCGTAGGCCTCCGGTGCGTTATCATTAATAATATCAGTTTAACGTTTCATTGACGTAACATTATTTAGCGGAAGCAAAGAATCGTTTTCTTGATTCATTATGTATGGAAATCAAAATATCAGACAACATACAGATAAAGCACATTATATAAGCAGATAAAGCACATAATATAAGCCCCTGCTGATCCAGTTTCTCATTATTGAACGTAGACAGATAAAGAAATGTATACCAGATAATCAGGAGGAAAGTAATCTTTTTACATATCATTATTGTTCTGTACATTCATATACATCATAGTTTTCACCACATCATGGTGATACAAAAGAATGGTTGCCCTCATTGAGGGTTTACAAAACTATACAGCCCTTACTCAGGGTACAAAACATAAACCAAACAAAATTGAGCCTTCAAGCTCCTTCTTCTGCTTTCAGCTAAGCAGAGAAGTCTCTACTCGGGCCTCCTGCCCTGAGACTGCTCTCTTCTGCCTGAAGAGTCACCTGAAATCATAAATCCCTACACGGGGTGAGATATACATCTCAGCAAATCCAGGGTCCAAAGAGGAATCTACTCCACCCTGGCCCACTTTCCACAATACATACATCCGACAATCACAAATAAACGGCCCACTGGCCCTCATAACAATATATCAAACATCTAGACTTGGCGGAGCTACCTCAACGCCTAAATTCAATAAACATGACGGAGCTACCTCAACGCCTCAATCAATACATATGACAGAGCTACCTCAATGCCTTAATCAACAAACATGGCGGAGCTACCTCAACGCTGATTTCAGTAATGTGGCGGAGCTACCTCAACGCCTCATCTAATGGCCAATAGATCTATCACAGTCATAGCATATATCAATCACAGATGCAAACATATATTATTATGAGGATGCAACTACCAATGCATGTATCCGGAAATAACCAACACTTGCCCGGAGTGTGGTGTGGCATGCAAGATGGGAACTTCTCCCCAGGGACACTGAACTTACCTGGCACGGTATCACTCTGTAATCCAGTCCTTGCTCTGTGGCTCCCGCTACCGACACCCTCAGTGTCAAGCCCTATTCAAGGTATATATATATATATATATATATCAGAACCAATTCAACAAACATTCAGTCACAGAACTTATTGTATCAAAATCCCCTATCCTAGGGTTTAATTCAATCCAGCCCACACAAGGCTTTTCACAGTCCCTACAGGGTTTATCAAAGCTGCCATCAGAGCAATTGAGTCACCACAGACTCAATGCACAGCACATTCCTAAGCCATGGCTCATAACAGCCCGTAATTCAAAATAGCACTGGAACGGTCTTGCCCTTAACCAAGGCACCGTTCAATTAGCCTCTCAGGCTTAATACAGACTCAGTCAAGGCTCATGCATGTCAGGAAACAATCAACAAGTGACTCTATCACAGTCATACATGCATTCCCAAAGCCAATATTCAAAATTCACCAATTCTAAAACTGAAAGCTAATCCTTCATCACTAGACAGTTCTAAACAAGATTCTCTACAGAACCCTGGGCTAATTCTAGCCCCAGATCAACATAAATCACAAAATCCAGAAAATTCCCAAGCTTAAAATCAACCGGTGAAACTTACGTTTCTTACCTCAGTGGCGACCCAAAAGGCTGGAGGACAGCTTTCCCAAGCTCTGACGTCCGTTCTGTGCCTGGGGTTTCTGCCTACACTCAAGTTTCAGAGGTTCTCTGAGGGAAAGGATTTTGCTCAAATCTAAGGAAATGATGAAGGATTTCAGCTTTCTACTTGGTTAAAACTAGTTTCTAGGTCACAGGAAGGTGTTTAGGCCAAGAAAATAGGTCCTAGGAAGCTTGGTTTCATCAGAAATGGAGGCTGGGGCAGAAGGGAGGAAGAAGAAGAAGTTCTTCTTCTCAAAAACGCGACTGCCCTCTGATATACTGCCTGACCCAAGCTCTGGCGCGATCCGCGCCAGCTCTGGCGCTAACCACGCCAACATGGCGGTTTATGTGGCGCCACCAGCGCCACTCCCACGCCTCCAGCATCAGCTTCCAGAACCTGTGGCGCCATTCGCGCCACACTGGCACTAACCGCGTGGAATTCCAGTGAAACTTGGTTTTCCAGGCCACTTCCCGCGCCATCAGCGCCGCCTGTGGCGCGACCCGCGTGAACTGGAAAACATATGGCGCCCCTCGCGCCAGATTCATGCCCTCGGCGTGGACTTCCAGTGGGTCTGGCGCCATCAGCGCCAGTCCTGGCGCTATCAGCGCCACACCCTTAACAGGGTTTTCTACTAAAGGACCCCTGGCGCTACCAGCGCGGGGTCTGGCGCCAGACGCGCCACACTGAGGGTTATCACACCAAGCGTGGATGAGCCCATACAGTTGTATTGTGACAACACTAGGGCCATTGCACAGTCAAAGGAACCTAGGTTTCATCAAAGATCTAAGCACGTGCTCCGCAAATATCACCTGATTAGAGAGATCATTGATAGGATGGATGTAAAGATGGATTATATTCCCACGGATGATAACCTAGTCGACTCTCTGACAAAGGCTATTTCTCAGAGAAAACATGATAGTCATTATGAGGCTTTGGGTTTACGACTTAGGTCTGATTGGCTCTAGGACAAGTGAGAGATTGTTAGTATATGGATGTCCTAGAGACAATCTTTTCATTAGATTAGGACGTACATGTACTTTTCATATTGTCATGAATAAATATAAGTGCTCTTTATCTTGTTTCATATTCTGTCTCGATATCATTATTAATATATGAGTAACTGGATAAAACCCTTGGAATAGAATAGGTATCTCATGAGTATCAGTGATGAGATCCCGATCATGAGGATTAAAGGATACCAGATGTCTACTCCTAAATGTTAAGTTCCTAGTCTAGAGACACTGAGAATGGGGATCAGTGATTTAGGGTAAGACTAGCACGACTTATCTACTTGTATGCAGATACAAGGTAAAGACCTCATGAGCTACAGACATGGAGATGTCTTAGCTAAAGTCGTGGGTGGACCTATAAGGGTATAGCTCGTACTGAACGGACCCACAAAGAGATTCTATGAGGAAATCTCACAGATAGTATCATTAGAGTAGTCTCTTATTATTTGGGTGTGTCTTTCCTTAGACCAGAAGTTTTCACCTAGACTGTGTTCTAGAAGACATGCTTTGATTGTATACCTCGTCTAGCTGAAACATGGAGACACATAGGTATACCTTTGGGCATGTCCTGAAAGAACACGAGTCTAGGGTGACTAGCTGAAGGAATTCGTCAAATCTCTATGAGAGATTAGGTTATCTGTAAACCGGAGAAATCGGGATGACATTTACGAGACTCGAGAATCTATGCATAGTAAAAGAAATCATGAAATGATTTGCCTTTAGAGTTAGTAAAATTGGAGACTCCCTATTTCATATGAAAGCTTACCCTAGACCGCAATGGCTGATACGTTTGCTTACCTTAGGTTTTATGGGAAGGTAACCAAGACGAAAAAGGAAATACATACGGAAACCAAATAGATTTAATAGGATGATCTTGTCATTTACCTAACTAGTTCTGGGGCAACAAAGCATTGCTAGTGCTCTGTGTTGTCATTAAATGATAGTGGCCTTGTTAGGCCCAAACTCATTTATGTCAGTAGGTATTTTGGACCTAATGGGTCACACACTAACACTTTATTGTCATGACATTATACTATTAAAGGTTTTGGGCCTAATAATGGTTGTTGGCCCAAGAAAGAGTTTGGATACTTATCTTAAAGAGAGAGGGGCGCATGAATGGAGTTAATGGGCTTGGATAGTCCAAGACATTATTATTTAATTTAAATAGTTAAATTAATTATCTAATATTTAAATTTGATAATTTAAATTTTGAATTTAAATATGAATTAACTATAGTAGTTAGTTTCATATCAAAAGGAGAAGATAAGAGCTAGATTTGAATTTGAATTCAACTAGCATCTTATCATGATCATGTCCTAGATTTTAGGAAGAAGATTGAGGGCTGATTATGGGCTTACATACGACTCATATATGATTATCATTTGGCAAAAAGAAACCATAAGTAATTGACTTGGTCTTAGAAGGATAAGAGAGGTGGTTGTTGGCAATTTTTGAAATGCAACAACTCTATCTTTTCTTCACGTGTGGGATGCTTCATGATCAGAATTTTTGGTTAAAAAAATATGACTCAAACTCTTCTATAAAGTGTGCTATTGTGATAATAGTTCTCTAATAGTTTTTAGAGGAAAAACCCTATCTACTTTCCTTTATTTTCACATGCCCCTTTGTGTGAGTTTTGGTTGAAAATTCAGCCACCAATATCATCTATTGGTGAGCCTCTTAGATAAAAATACTTTAAAACCTAACCTTCTTCCTCTCCATTGGTGTGCCTAGCCTGCCTCTTTTGGTGTTTGTTGGTAGCCTTCAAGAAGTGTTCTTGAGTCTTGACAAGAAGTGGTGTGGATCATAATTAAAGGGCTTGTATCTTCAAGCCTATCTTTGATCATCAAATTTCGAATATAAACAAGGTAACATCTATGTCCTAAAGAATAATTCTTGTGTGATATGTGTGTTTCCGCTTGAAAAATTTTGTTTTTCTCATATGCCTTCGGGTTTCAAGGCCCTATCTTTTAGGAATAACTTTGTGAGTATCACAGAGTTATTAATTAGATGGATCGAAGTTGGATGAATGCAAGTCGCATCACGGTTGAGTATGAGGAATGCATTGAACTTTTCTTATAATTTGGCTCCAAAAGAAGTCGACCGGATGGGGATGGAAAATATTTCTATCCCTGTATCAATTGTTTGAATTGAAAGCACCAAGCATTGGATGACATACGGGGCATCTTTTGTGCGATTGGATTAACAAGACTTATACCACATGGATATGGCATGGTGTATTAACAGACACGCAGAGGGTCTTGCAAACTGAACCACTTGATGTTGACATCGGAGATCGATCAAAGGATATGATTCGTGATCTGGGACATGAGTCTTTTAAGCAAGCACATGCCCCTATGTATGATACATTGGAAAGTGATTCGAAGAAGCCGTTGTATCCGGGGTGCAAAGAGTCATGGACACTGTTGTCAACTGTGTTAAATCTGGTTAATGTGAAGGCAATATATGGTTAAAGTGAAAAAAGCTTCAGTTCACTGCTTCAGGTAGTTCAAGAGATGATTCCAGATGAAAACACATTGCCAACAAGTTACTATCAGGCGAAGAAGATACTCTGGCCGATGGGTATGGAGTATAAGAAATTTCATGCCTCTACTAATGACTGCATATTGTACAAAAATGAATTTGAAGAAATGCATAAATGCCCCACGTGTGGGGTATCACGGTACAAAGTGAAGGACGATGACGACTGTAGTAATGATGAGAGCAAAAGGTGTTGTGGCATCTTCCGATCATTCCAAGGTTTAAGTGTTGTTTGCTAACGAAGATGACGCAAAAGATCTTACATGGCATGCAGATGGGAGAAACTATGATGGAATGCTCCGACATCCGGTAGATTCCTCGCAGTGGAAGAAGATTGACCGTTTGTATCCGGAATTTGGCGAAGACCCAAGAAATCTCAGGCTTGTACTTGCTAGTGATGGAATGAATCCCTACGGCAGTTTAAGTACTCAACACAGTTCATGGCCTGTTTTGCTAGTCATCTACAACCTGCCTCCTTGGTTGTGCATGAAGCGAAAATACATGGTGTTGTCTATGATGATATTGGGCCCAAGACAGCCAGGAAATGACATTGATGTTTATCTTAGTCCCTTGATTGAAGACTTGACAAACTTGTGGGATGAGGGGGTTGTTGTGTTTGATGGGTATCGAAAGGAGACATTCAAGTTGCGTGCAATGCTATTTTGTACCATTAATAATTTTCCAACGTACGAGAATTTGAGTGGATATAGTGTTAAGGGCCATCGTGCATGCCCTATCTGTGAGCAAGGCACGAGTTACGTGTAACTTAAACATGGAAGAAAAGTAGTTTACACTCACCATCGACATTTTTTGAAACCTTATCACCTTTATCGACGATTGAAAAAAGCATTTTATCGAAGTCATGAGCATCAAATTGCACCAATTTCGTTAACCGGTGAGCAGGTTCTTGAGCGGGTTGAGGGCATCCGTATTGTATTTGGGAAGACTCTGTTGGATTCAATGGAACTACTTGAAGAATGGACAAAGAATCAATGCTTGGTTTTAGCTTTCAATGTGCCTTGAAGTATTGAAGAATTATGTGTGATTAAATGTAAAAGGAAGAAGCATTTCTGGTGATCCAAGTATATTGCATTCACATCATTCATTCATTAGATTAATTTAAATAATTAGAATTCACAAGGCCTTGATAAAATGCTTAAGTCTAATAGTTAAATCAAAGGTTTTTGGAAAAATATATTTTCTACTGATTTAATCGATTACTTATTCGTAATAATCGATTATATTGTTCTTAATGCTTTCTGGAAAACTTTTCAAGAACAATGTAATCAATTACATATCGGTTTAATCGATTAATTTACCTTGGTTTACATATAAACTGCCTTGTTGATCATTTTAATCGATTACCTTTGAACTGTAATCGATTAAATAGGCTTAACAGAAAAAATCATCTCTCTGTCTTAATCGATTACCAAATATTGTAATCAATTACATCATATGCCTATGCTTAACATATCTTGCTTCTTTAATCGATTACCTGAATTTGGAATCGATTACTCTGTCTATTTTATGTTTATGAAGCCTCCTGCTTTAATCGATTACCAGAATCCGTAATCGATTACATAGTTTATTTCATGATTATGAAGCTTCCTGGTTTAATCAATTACGTATCGAAATAATCGATTATTATGTTCGTTGCTTCAACCCAGATTTTTATAGAACCCTTTAATCGATTACATGCTTGATTTAATCGATTACATAAGTGAAACAATCGATTATTGAGCGCGTTTAATCGATTACCGACGGTTAGAAAAGATTATAATAAATAGAACCCTTGCTTAGCTTGTTTAGTAACTTAATCAATTCGTATTCTGAGCCTACCTAAGCTTTCTAAACACTTTCTTAGTAATTTTTCTAGGTTCTATGAGTGCTTGTCTTCACTAAAACTCTCATGAGTTATTAAGTGATTCTTGAAGCAAGAAGAGTCTTTTAAAAGGTTAAGGAAAGACATGTTCTGAGTTTGTTTTCATCATCCAACCTAATATATTCATTCATAAGCATATCATTCATTGGATCATCAGGTGTTTTCTCTCCTTAAAACTTTGTGGTTGTAATTTTTTGATAACTTGTATTTGATTGTCTATTGTAATTGGGTTTCTTGCTTGTAAACTAGAGATAGAGTTTCTCTAGGGGTTTACTGAGTAGTGTTCTCAATGGGATTGTTTCTAAGAATCTAATAGTGTTTTAGATTTCTAAACTTTATCTAGGGTGGATAAAGAGAGACTTTGTTATTACTTGTAAGAACAAAAATATTGCAATAGTGGAACTCCATTCTAGTGTTGAGTGGAAGAAAACTGGATGTAGCTTCATAGTGTTTGAAGTGAACCAGTATAAATCTTGTATGTTTTGATATTGATTTCTTTCTTGATGATATTCTGTTTAACTAGATAATATTGCCTTGTTCATTAATTCAATCTTGAGCTATTGGATACCTTGGACTGAACATTAGATTGAATAAAGATTCTTGGTTTAATTTACCAAGCCTAACCAATTCACCCCCTTCTTGGTTAAGTGTGAAGTGTTCCTATATTTTACAGACTCAAAAGAAGCAGAAAGGTAATACTTGAATATGGAAGAAGAAGTCGATATTGTTTGATCTTTCATACTAGTCTGATCTAGATGTTAGACATTGTATCGATGTTATGCATGTGGAGAAAAATGTGTGTGGCAGAGTCATCGGCACGCTGCTTAACATTCAAGGCAATACAAAGGATGGTTTGTATAACACCCTGAAATTTCAATAACTGCAAATATATATTGTATGAATTATTCTTGTGCACCTGTTGATGTGAGTGTTAGGTTATGTGAGATTTGATTGGTCTATATTTAAATTATTTGGGTGAAATATTAATTAGAGATATTACAAAAATGTTTGAAGAGAAATGACCATATTACCCTTCCTTTGGAGCAGAAATTACGTAAATGCCCTTGAGGTGAAAATGACGATAATGCCCTTAGATATTTTTGGTTAGATATTTTAAAGTGGAAGTTACAAAAATACCCTTGCTCTCGAATTACACAAATACCCTTGGATATTTTGAAAATTACAATCATACCCCAAGGGTGAATGACAAATTATCATAGTACCCTTGAGACAAAAATTACCAAGACACCCTTTGATATTTTGTGAAAGCTTGATGAAATTACAGAGTGCCCTTGGATGGCAAATCACCAAAATACTTTGTGACAAGAAGCCTCAGAATAGGATTTCTATGAATTTCATACGGTAATAACTTTGAAATTTTATTCAGGAGAATTCAAGCATAAGAAAAATATGGAAAAATGATAAATAAAATCTGTGGAATTTTCTCCTAATTGTAGGATGAATAGACTTATTCAATAAGATGGTTTAGTAATTTTGATGGTTAGAAGCAGAACGGACCAATCAGAATTAAGTAAGAGCAGTCTTGTATGTAAGGTCTATGTAGCACTCTGTATAGACTGCTTGTGAACAATTTATATTGTAATTGAAGTCAGTTTCTGGAAAACTCTAGAGTTCTATTATTTAATATTATTCTTTAGGTAGAAGAGTTCAAATTGAACTTTACTTCCTCTTAAGGAATGCCAGGTGTGAAGTCATGTTGGAATTGAATTCTTCTTCTTCATGAAAGGTGATATATGGACACAAGGAGAACCACACAATGTTCTTCTCTTTAAGGAAATAAAAACATGATAAGTAGAAAAATATCTTAAGATTCATAAATTAAAATGATAAGATACAATCATGAAGGCTTAAGAAATACCTTGCCACTTGTAAGCCACCATTGATGAAGGAATAAGAAGCCATCATAACGTTGAAATACATGTGTACAAGTATGGCATGAAGAGAAGAAAAATCTTCTCTTATTTCTCCTTGTTGGCCACGTGAAATAGGTAGAATAATAAAGAAGATTCATGAACTTGCCAAGTGGAGGGACACTTGGAAGAAAGTCATCATGGCTTAGAAGATTTTTATAAAGGATAGAAGATATTTAGGAAAACCATTGTGAGCTTAGTTAGAATGAAATGGAATGAGATGAAACTAATTTCTAATGAAACCAAATGGGAGTAACTAGCTAGAAAGGGTAGAAATGTCTTTGAATATTTTATTATTTTCCAAACTCTATATAAAGGGAGGAAGGCCTTAAGTGGAAGTCACATTCAAGACTCCATTCTTCCACATATTCCATGTGAAACCTCTCCTTCATTTCACTTTCATCCTTTCATTTTCAAAGCATAAAGAGACCCCACTTCCTTGAAGAATCACGTGTAGAAGCTAGTACCATTAGGAAGAGATAGACAAGCTTCATAAGAGGTTATACGGTATGTATAGGGAAGTTTTATGATAAAGATAGTTTAAGTGTTACTTGTGTTTGAATAAGTGTTTGAAGTTCTATAAAGTATGACTGGTATCTGAGTAATTGTTGGATTTAAGTTATAATTATATGATTGAGTGCCTGAATTAAGTTTTATACTTGCTGAAGTGTTCTATGAATCTCTGTACATGAATGATATGTTGAGTTTCTGTACATGAGTATCAAGCTGAGTTCTGTACTTGATTTATGTTGAATTTTTGAGTAAAGTATATGAGACAGTGATTGAAGACTGATGTTGAAAATAAATATGAGTTGATAAAATGAAAAGAGTTATGCATTAAGTGAATCAATTTCATGTGTCTCATGTGCATAAGAGTTGCCTCAGAGAGGAGGTGTGTATAAGAGTTGCCTCAAAGAGGAGGTGTGTCAGATAGCTGCAGGAACTGAGTTCGAGCGTTCAGATAAGAGGAGTCTGAGCTGGAGGGTGACTCGACAGTGGGGAAATCACGCCACCCATGATGATCACATAAAGTGTGGGTGAGAATCCTGTTGCAACACTGTGGTACCCTGACTGATCATTTCAGTTCTGTGCCACTGGGATGGGGCTATCTTGACTGTTGGTACCACATGATAAGAGTTTAAGAGAATCATGCACATGATAAGAGTTTAAGAGAATCATGCAACATGATAAGAGTCTAAGAGAATCATGCATCTTTGAGGATGTTGTTATGAATATCTGCATATTGAATATATTTTGTTGCTTAAATTATGTTTATCATAAACTTACCCTGTATTTTGTGTCTGTGGTTGACACCTACTATGACCTCGATTTTATTCGGGCGAGCAGATGAACAGCAAAGAGAGATCACTAGCTGTTTACAAGAAGAGGATTTTGTTTGAAGATGTATTCTTTTGTTACAAAGTGTTTTGAATTAGTTGTACTATGTAATAGAACCAGTGTTAGTTTGTAATCTTATTATATATATTACTTCAGATTTATAAATATTACTCAGTAATGAAATTTTCTTGGAGTATTAGTTATTGGTAAAATTTTGTTATATTCAGTTGAGTGCTTTTAAGAAAATTGAAAAGAATTTTTTATTAAAAATCAATAATAATAAGATGGTAAGTCGAGGTGTTAGAGTTTGAACACTCGTCAAGATCTTGCTAAGATGGGAATATGTGAGCAGTTACATCCTAGGTCTGATGGTAAGAAAATATACTTGCCTCTAGCATGTTAAACTTTGTAAAAAAGAAGATAAGTTTTTGTCAATGTTTGCGCCGAGTGAAAGTGCCACAGGGATACTCTTCAAATATTAAGAGCCTTGTGCATATCAAAGATCTGAAATTAGTTGGCTTAAAATCTCATGATTGCCACATGTTGATGCAACAAATGTTAGTCGTGGCGAATCGAGACATTTTGCCTAACAAAGTGAGGCATGCTATAACTCGACTGTGTTTTTTCTTCAATGCCATTTGTGCCAAAGTCGCAGACCCGGTCAAGTTAGAAGACTTGGAAGAAGAGGTGGCAATTATCTTGTGTCAGTTGGAAATGTATTTTCCTCCTTCATGTTTTGACATAATGGTTCACTTACTTGTTCATCTGGTCAGGGAAATTAAATTGTGTGGTCCCATTTATTTACGGTGGATGTACCCGGTCGAGTGATACATGAAGATCTTGAAAGGGTATACGAAGAATCTTCACCGTCCTGAAGCATCCATATTTGAAAGGTACATTGAAGAAGAAGCTGTAGAATTTTGTTCAGAGTACCTTGAAAAGGAAAAAACTGTTGGGCTTCCCGAGGCTCAGCATGATGACAGAGTCACAGGTAAGGGTTCACGAGGGATGCATGTTATACTCCTGGTTTACAGGAATTGCAACAAGCTCATTTATATGTCCTGAATAATAGTAACGAAGTCCTGCCATACATAGTTCGTCATGAAGCCTTAGTCAAGGAAAGTAATCCAAGAATGACGAAGAATAGGTTGTTGAAAAAGCATAACAAGACTTTCCTGAATTGGTTTAAAGATACAATATTTAGTGATGGATCTTCATCTGAAACAATGAGAAAGTTAGCAAATGGCCTAAAAGAAATGTTTGAAGTTGGCGGGCCTACGATATCAACAAGTACTCATTCTACACCAAACAACAAGATGAAAAAAGCACAATGCAAAATGGTGGGGTTAGCCTTAGGGCTGAGTCACAACACTTCGCTACTGTGCATGAACACAATCAACGTTTGGCGTGCATGCCTTACTTTGGAGTCATTCATGACATCTGAGAGCTTAATTATGTTACATTTATTGTGTGTATTTTCAAGTGTAAGTGGGTTGATATCAATAGCGGTGTGCGGACCGAGGACTTGGGATTTACTTTGGTTGATCTTAAAAAAGCTAGCTTATCAAGATGAACCTTTCATCATGGCAGAACAAGCTAAACAGGTGTTTATGTTCAAGATCCATATCATGAAAGGTGCTTAGTGGTACTACATGGAAAAATCATTGGTATTAATCTTGACGATGATGATTTAACCCTTGATACTAATGTCACTCAATTCTCGACACAAATGCCTGACGTCAATAGATAAGATCTTGTTAACGACGTTCATGCAAATCGTAAGGATCATGATGAAGGAGAATTAATTAACATCATTTAATGTAATTTTTTTGCCTTATTAACTTTATTGCAATTTTACAATTTCATAAGTAACCTAACTTGTCACCTAAATTTACTTATCTTTGTTTTTGTTTTTAATAGGATCATGACTACACCACCAAGCTCCCCTCCTCTTCCTAAGTCAGCATCTCTTCATCATGAGTCAGCACATCCATGTCTTGAGTCAGCACCTTCGTCATCTACGGCGAAGAAGACTAGGAAAACAACACATCTGAGGTCACTGGCTACCAAACCTGCTGGTGCTGACAGACTGGTGGTTCATGTGGATCCTGTCACTGGGAAGGCTGATGGTCCTCAGGCAAAGAAATTGAGGATGTATCTAGGGATCGTGGCTAGAGATAAGGTGGATGTCACCATTGGTAACTGGAAGGAAGTTCCTTTGTAGCGCATAAGGAGTTGATTTGGGAGGACATCCAGGTAAGGGATTTTATATCCAATGTCATTATTTGAAGTAATACAATTTAAATGTTATTTTAACTGTTAAACTTATTTTTTGTATCATAGGCAGAATTTGATATTCCTGAAGCGTCCAACCAACAGACAAAGAAGAAAATTTTGTAGACAGTAGGAGAGTTGTGGAGGCAGTTTAAGTCAGACCTGACCTCTAAATGGGCTCTGGCACAAGGCAAGGAGTTTGATGCCGACATTGTCTGTGACAAATATGGCATCAGTAAGGAGAAGTGGCACCAATTTTGTGAGACACGTAGAGCCGCTTAGTGGGAGGTTAGTTGAGTTGCATTGTTTTACAATTTCATAATTATGAAGTCAAACAAACTCATTTTTTTATAACCTTATCTGTGTAATTCTTACAGGATGTTAGAAAGAAGGCCCAAGCCATCCAAAAGCTGAACACTGCCCCTCACGCGTTGTCTCGCGGGGGTTACGACTTGTTAGAAAAGAGATTGATAGACGAAAAACAAAGGAAACGATTAGAGGAAGCAGCCGAAGGTGACAGCATGGAGACTATCCAGCATCCTCCATCCCCGTTGGGCGACACGTGAAGTGGAAGCTGACTCGCACCAAAAAATCGGACAAATGATGTTTGAGGCGGCACGTGAGATTGCAGAGAGGATTGTAAGTCAAAGGATGGTTCAACTATGCGTTAATATATTTTTGCCTAACAAATGACAACACTAATGTTCTACTTATTTTGATTGCAGGATTCCCTGGATGAGCAATCCACACAGGGTAGTTTTGTCACCAGTGGCCGTCAGGATGTCCTGACTGTTGCCATTGGACAACCAGAGCACCCTGGCTGTCTCCGTGCAGCTGGAACTGGTGTCACCATCACACACTACATCAGACCGACTCCATCAACCTCTTGCAAGAAGAATTCAATGGCTCCTGAAGACTTGGATCGACTGAAAGACAACATCAGGGACGAGCTAGAGTAGTCAATCACTGATAAACTTATGCAGTCGATCACTGAAAGAGTTACACAACAAATAATGATGTCCTTCAGCCACCTTCAATCCCAGATGCAGTCTCAGGGTGCCATGCCGCCTTCAGAGGTTCAACCATGTCCTTTTTGTGCCTGTGTCAACACCAAGGAAAGCTGTGTCAATCCCTCGGGGAATGACCAGACATGGGTGTGTAACATCCCCAAAATTATAAAAATGTGATGATAGTTGGATACAAGTATGTTTAGAGAAAAATAACTATATCGCTCTTTCCATAATGTAGAAATTACTAGAAAACCCTTAAGGTGAAAATTTCAAAAATGCCCTTAGACATTTTTGAAAATAACCAAAATACCCCTAGGTTGAATAACATAATTACCAAAAAGCCCCTAGGCCAAAAATGCTCAAATAAATTTAGAAATTTTGTAGAAACTTGATGAAATTATAAAATACACTTAGCTGACTAAGTATCAACATATTTTGTGACACAAAACTCTAGAATAAAATTTCTACAAATTTTGGAAGATGACAACTTGGAGGTTGTATTCAAGAAAACTCAAGTATCAGAAAAATATGGAAAAATGGTACATAAAATCTATAGAATTTTCTCTTAATTATAGGATGAATAGACCTACTTAATAAAATGGTTTAGTAATTTTGATGGTCAGAAGAAGTATAGACCAATCAAAAATAAGATAAGGATGTAGTCTAGAATGAAAGGTTTATGTATTGCCCTGTATAAGACTGCTTGGGATTAATTT
>PYAF01006318.1:53507-67718 GCA_007407185.1 Glycine tomentella
GATCCCATCACTGATATTCAAGAGATACCTATTCTATTCCAAGGGTTTTATCCAGTTACTCATATATAATAATAATATCGAGACAACATATGAAACAAGATAAAGAGTGCTTATAATTTATTCATGACAATATGAAAAGTATATGTACGTCCTAATCTAATGAAAAGATTGTCTCTAGGACATCCATATACTAACATACATTTCATTCCATATCACAAAGTGGACGATGTTTGTCATGTGGCGGATCTTTTCTTCAAAGAAGTAGTGTGTCTTCATGAATTACCAAGGAGCATTGTGTCGGATAGGGATTCCAAGTTTTTGAGTCATTTTTGGAAAACCTTGTGGGGAAAACTTGGAACAAAGCTTCTTTTCTCCACCACGTGTCATGCATCCTCAAACCGATGGACAAACTGAAGTAGTAAATAGAACACTATAACAACTTCTACAATGCTTCATCAAAGCTAATTTGAAAACTTGGGAAGAATGATTACCCCATGTTGAATTTGCTTATAATAGGGTAACCAACTCCACCACTTCTTTTTCTTCTTTTGAGGTTGTTTATGGTTTCAACCCTTTATCTCCTCTTGATCTAATTCCCTTTCCTAATGATTTTTCTGTTTTGAGTAAGGATGGGCTTTCTAGAGCCACTTTTGTTAGGGATCTTCATAAAAGGTATTGCGAAACGGCAAGTGTACCATTCGTTTCAAGTAATAAAGTGAGTAAGTAGAGTATCGTATCCGCAGGGATTGAATTTCTAATTTTATCGTAACTTATGATCTAAGAGATTGGAAGGAAATAAATTGTTTTAAGAAGAGTAGTGTTGTGTTTTGGAATTATGCAAATTATATAAATGACAGAAAATTAAGAAATTAAAAGCAAGTTTAAATGGATTGTGACGCAGTTAAGAGAAATAATTATGGTCAAAACATAATCCCATTTGATCCCTACCTCTTTCACTGGATTGGTTATTAAATTCAATTACTTCTGATTACTCAGAGGATATATCTTCCCAAAGTTAGTTAAATCCTAATTCCTTAGCAATTTAACCCTTTAACCTGATTAAAAATCCTAATTCCTTAGCGATTCCTATCAAACTAAGCATTTAAAAGAATAAATCATAAGGTTTCTGCAATCATACATCCCTATCCCTACGCAATGTAAAAACTGTTATTTTACTCATGTCAGAAATTAGAATCCTAATATCCCTATTGCGAACTCTAACCCTTACAACTTTAATAGAATGGCCAAATCTACGAAAGAATAATGTAATGAAGAATAGAGTAAAACAAAGCAATCATAATAATCTCATTAATACCAATCAAATTACAGAGGAGTTCACATTGATTCTTGGCCCTAACCACAATAAAAGAAATTAGCCAGACATGTTCATGTCTAACCTCAAGAAATACAAAGACAGCAGAAGCATTCAAAATCTCTCAATTCTTCCGTTGATCTCTGGCTTCAATCCTCTCTTCACTGTGTTTCTCTGTGTAAAAGTGTGTAAGAAGCGTCTCTTATCAATCCATAAGCCTCCTTTTTAAAATCTCCCACGTTCCTTTCTTAATTAGGGTAATAAAACCCTCTTTCTTTCTTAATTTCGTACCAAATAATTTAAAATCAGGAAACCAAATAATTCTGGCGTGACTGGCGCGGAATCTCATGCTGATCGTGTGAGATGTTCGAATTTAACTGTCTTCCCATCCTTCTGGCGCTAATCGCGTGGCATCCCACGCTAACCACGTGACTAGTTCGAATGAAATAACCTACTTCTGGGCATCCGGCGCGGTATGCGGCGCTACTCGCATGGATCATTCGAGATGAACTTGGTTTCCTGGACCTTTGGCGCGACCCGCGCGAACAATGGCACTAGTGGCGTGAACTATTCGAGCTGAGGGCCTGATCTTTGCATCTTGGCACGACTCACGTGGATCCCCACGCTGATCGCGTGGTCTGTTCGAGAATTTTAAGTTATTCTTCTTTGCTTCGTTTCTCCTCTTTTTGGCTCTGAAATAACAAAATGGTAAAACGAGATAATAGCAATTAAATAAATACCTTAACTAATTCTAGCCTATATTCCTAATTATTGATTGAATTATAACTAAATTAACCCTAAAAACTAAGATGTGTTAGCAACACATCAAATAATTCCCAGATTTAGACATTGCTGTCCTTAGCAACAAACAGAATCTCAAGATGAGAAGTAAGGATCGACAATCAAACTTAAATCACATGTCACAATCCTGGAATCACAATGCTGAGTATAATTAATTTTCACATCAAAGTCAATTTCATCAACTTTAAGAGTCAAACTTGATTATTTCTTACCAAGATATATATGTTTCACTCAACGCTCAAGTGTATCAAGGTTAATATCATCACTCAATTCAATCACAGTCATAGCACAACCATAAGCTTGATCATATTCTCAAGTTTCCTGAGATAAGAAACAAAAATGCATACACAACTGATCAAAAGGTCTTTTTAGGCTTGTAACTTGGCCTGGCTTTAGGTTAGGAAAAATTTTGGATAGTGGCTAAGTTAAGACTGGATTCAGATTGAATTTCCCAAGTCCGTCGCTCTTTTGTCAACTCATGTCTTCTTGTCCACATCTTTTCCAATCTGGCAAAAAAAATTCATTTTTTTTAAAACAAAGCATTTCAGATCCACCAGTTGGTATTTCAGACTTGTTCTTTCCCCAACTGGACCATTCACTAGATTTGGATTTTGCCAGCTCTGTTCTGTGGGCCTTCCTCCACAAAACCCAGAATTGTCTTCTTGGGTAACTTTGTCTTTCCTCTTACCTTTCTTAACTTCCTGGTGGACAATTATCCTTGTTATTTCACTATCAGTGGACTTGATTCTTTTCTTCCTCCAGCCTCAAATAGGATAGTCAAAGGATAGGTTCCAGATGTCAGGTATATGAATGAAAAAGGCTTAAGCTCAAAGGGGTAGCAATGGAGAAATTGAAGGTGAGTCAATTTGGCTCTGACTTAAAAAGAATAAACTGCCTTAATCACGTCAGAATATACATGCATAAGAGAAACAGAGCAAGTTCTGGAGTACTATCAAAGTGAAGTCCCTCAGAAAGCAATTAATTCTATATGGGCTCAAAAACTCACAGGCTCTAGACTCAAGTTAGACTCTGTTAATTTCATCTCAAGCATCATTTCCTACTTCAATATGAACATCAACATACCAACAATTACAATTCCAATCATGATTCATGCAAGCTATGCTATATTTCATCTCACTCATGCTTCCTAACAGAGATATCCAATTCACTACTGATTCCACAATTCTAACTCTGGGGAAAAATGTGATATGCTTCTAACCTTTATTTAATAATACTAAATTTACGACTAATGATTAGAATGTAAAATTAAGGAACCTAAAAAAAATATTTTTCTGTTAGACATCCTTTGTCTCTTGAATGTGATTCGTCAAATAATATGTGTGCATCCATTCCCAGATTTAGACAATTGATGTCCCCAGCAACTATTAACAAGGATCTTACGCGTACTAGAATACTCAGTCACGTATGCATTATTTGAGAAATCACAACCAGAACGAAACATTAATCCAAACAGAACATAATCACCTTAATCATGACACTCCTATATATGCATCAAATATTCAAATGTCTAAATTGCAGAATTATAACAGTACTGAAATTTAAAAACACAAAAAATAAAATAATAAACAGAGAACAAGAAAAATAAAATGGTCCTGATAAATCACTCCTCACTCCTCTCCCTCTCTCATATCGTCTTCAGCAGCCTGATATGGATCATGAAGGTCTGCTGCTGACTCTGAAGCACCGGAGGGTCCTGGAGGAGTAGGAGCTACTGATGATGGGGATCTGTGAGCAACTGGTGGCGGAGATGGTGCTAGGATTGGTGGAGGCTGAGGCTGGTATGCTGAAGTATCAATACCTCGTTGTCTGCAGAGGTCTTCCAACATCCATGTCTGGTACTCAAGCTGAGTCCAGATGAACATCTGAAGGGACACGTAACTGGAAAAATCCTCATAAAGGAGCTCGTGTCAGGGTGCCCTTTGGGTGGAAGAAGAAGAAAGAGCAGGTTGTGGTAAAGGTGATGCAGGTGCCGGTGGCTGAGGCTGGGCCTCACGTGGACTCCGAAGAGCAAGCTCTGCTGGGTTGAACTTAGAAGCTCTAATCAGCTGCTCTTCTGCGGGAATTCATAATGGAGGCTATTGGAACATCCATCGGCTCCTCATCGGGAATTTCAACGCCAGCTCGGCAGCACAGATGTGAGATGAGAGAAGAATGAGCTAGCCAAGATCTACTAATAACGTCCAGAGCCATGTGGAGGATCCGGCTGGATAGAACGTGAGCAATATGAAGGTTCCCTGCACTGTGTAGTATATACAAAAGAATAGCCTACTCCAAATTCACATCAGTCATATTTGTGGCAGGAATGACTGTGTGATTAATGATTTGGTGCCAGAAAGCTGTATGACCTACCAAATCATGCTTCCTCAGCTTTTTTGGCACATAATCAAGCCCTACCTTGGTCTTCCAGGCTAAGTATAAACCTGTAATCCCATGCCTGATCTGGTCGGTTAGCTGTCATCCCTGTACATCTTAGTGAAGATGTCAGGCTGCATCCTCAGAAAAAGGTGAGCAGACTCACAGCGGTCAAAAGGGGAGTAGCTAGTGTCGGGAAATCTCTCAACAGTCTTCTCATCAAAAGGGACTTGTACTCATCTAACCTAGCTAACCCTCTGGTTATTGACGGTGTCTCGGTCGACATTTGCTAAGAACTCCTTTAAAATTGAGCTGGAACTAGGCTCAGGGAAGCTGACTAGCTGTTGCCATTGTCGCCTGATGATGACCTCCAGGATTGGGTTGCCCTCAGGTAAAGTCTTCCATAAGATTTTCTTCTCAGGGATGATCTTCTTCAGCAGGTGCCATGTGTCAAATCCCTCCTGACACAGAAACACGGGCTCGCTTGCTGCCAGCTGCAGCGGTGCCTTTCTTTTTGCTCTTCTCAACCTGTTTTCCCTTAAACTCAGAAAATATCCATATACAAGTATGAATCAAAGAACTTTTTACACTAACAAGCATGAGATTGACCTCAACAATTCCCAGATTTAATTCCTTCTATGTACCAAATAACACAATCAATTCAAGTAATTAGGGAACCCCTAAAGGTATTCAGGCACCATTTGCTCATGTCAATAAATCAGAGTTCATATCAATCAACAACAATATAGCTTGATTCTGATCACAAATTTGACTGCTACAATCAGGTATACATGCATGCTCATACCAACAATAATTCCAAGTACCTCAGCTTTCCACATCCAGTCATCTCATCCTTAAATTGAACAATTCAGAATGAGTTTTGCTATCAATCTTCCTCAATAAACCAGTCTAGAACTCAAGGATGCCAAAATACAGTAAATTCACACCACCATGAAGTACTCAAATGCATTCTCCACAGGATATAATCACGATACTTATGGAGTCCAATAACATATACAATACACCAAGTAAGTGAATCCATCATCATAATGGGTTAACTCAGAAAGCAATATGCACACAATTATAAAAAGATCAATAACTCAATCAGGATTCCTAGATTTAGCTTAGTTAAGGTCTCTAAGTTATTTATCTTGAATGCTTAAGCCTTCCTTAGTTACAGTTCATATTCACAAACTTTCTTATCAATGGAATGGGTACTAAAATATTTTCAACTAATCAAGATTATACTAGCAACAAAATGTCCCAAAACAGTTATATAAGTGGTCCAAAATACTTTCAAAGTAATGACAACAAGCAACAGAATATCTGCTTCAGTTTTCCCCAATTTCAATTATCCCAACCTCAAGCACTTCCAATTTTAATGAATGATTGAATTTATCATGTTCAATGTGTGAAGCAGAACTCATCCTCACAATTCACTCTTACCCATGACATTACAATCCACAACTAATCCTAATACCAATCTTACGCAATGAACCAGTTCATGACTTAAGGATACACAAACACAGTAGAATTCACATCACATACCTAAAGTAGCAAATGCTTTCACATTTCCAAATACAATTCATGCTCACAATAAGTACTTGCCATAAGAATGAATATCTAACAGACACTTAATCAATTAACTTCAATTATGAGCAAATCAAATCATTATTATACCAGTAACAAGGCAATCTGGTTCAGTCATGTTTCACACTTTAAGCACAACAACAGTTATATACTCAAACCCATTCCAAACAAAAGTGCTAAGCTACAAAACCTATGTCTCAGTCAAAACAAACTTAACAACTCACACTTAGGATTCAAATTCAATGTGAGCATCATTCAAACATCACAGTTCAATCAAGACTCTTAGGTTCACATTTCCAAAATAGAATAACATTGTGGTCATAAGAAGCCACCTATATCCATCAATATCATACCATAGTAGTAAGAACTATGCCAAGCAAAAGAGTTTATTCCTCATTCAAACAAGTAATTTCAGTGTCAATCACCATTTAAGACTCAAGTTCAGCATACTTATTCACTCATTTGCAATTGTCAAACATGTATCAGGGTTGTTTCCAATTATGATTCTATGGCACCTATCTGAACCTAGCAATCACCCTACCCTAATATATTCAATAAAAATAGGGTGTCTATGCCTAGTAAGAACACAGGTGTAACAACTAAACAAGTCTGGAATATGTCCATCAAGTAGCTGACAAATCCACCTCTCGCGCTACTAGCGTGGTATACCACGCGATTAGCACGAACTGCGATTCACCATTGATGTTCTTCACCTATCTATCATTCACTTTAGACCAAATCAGCTCTATTATGCAGTGTATGCTTGTGTACAATAAAAATGTACCTTATCTCCTGCCATTGAATATGAATGGAATGAAGGCAGTGAACTTCACAAAGAAACTTCAAGTTCGTGCAGCAATGGTGAATTGGAGGTGAGAATGAGTGCAGGGAATTGGGGAATGGGGTTTTATAATGGATGCAGTTGCTGATTCAGGCGTAACTGAAGTGATGTGAGTGAATGTGCTTAAAGTGGAGTTAAGGCTTGAGAGATTTCTGGGATTTGCTGATAATGGGCGCGATAACAGTTTCCCAATTTAAAAACAAAACAATGCCTTTCGCGCGATCCGCGCCAGGGTGGCACGATTCGCATGGCGTTTGAAAACAGTACTGTTCTTTCGATCACATGGCGCGAACAGCCCGGGTAGCATGAAAGGGTAACATGGTTACCCAGATTCGAATCCCTCGTGCGGATAGCGCAGTGACTCATGCGATTCGTGTGGACCTCAATTAATAGGGCTTTGGACTCGAATTGCTGGCGCGATTAGTGTGGTGTTCATGTGATTAGTGTCATAGCTGTAATCTGATCTTTGAATTCAAATCATGACGCTAACAGTGCCACAGGCCATGCAGTCAGCGCGAAGATTGAAATTTTGGGCAATGAAAGGTATTTTAGTCGAATTACTCGCGTTGGTCGCGCCATTTTCCACACGGTTAGCGTGAACTGATGCAGCTAGGAGCTTGAGGTTCGAACCACTGGCGCGACTAGTGCCATATCCACGCGATTAGCGTGAAAACCTGACTCAAAGCCCCTAAGTTCGAATGAATGGCGCTATTAGCGCTACAGCTCACGCGATCAGTGTGGATAGCCCGCACTTGAAATAAATGTTCACCTTGACATGACGCGATTAGCGTGGCATTCCACGCGGTTCGTGCGGGACTTATGATTGCCCATCATTCATTTTAAAACATTTTACACCTGAGGTTAACTAAATATTCACATGAATAACCTATACTACAGTGCAAATAAATACTAAATTAAACATGCATCTATCTAATTAGAAATAAATAATATCATCAAAACTAAAGAACTCAGTATCAATTAAGTAAAAACAATAACTGAAAAATCTTGGATTGCCCAAGGAGCGCTTGTTTAATGTCATGAGCTTGACGCATTATTCCTTTAGTCATCAAGTGAATTCAGTGGAATAGAAACTGCGTTCCTATCCACTTCCCCTCCAAAATAATGTTTCAATCTATATCCATTTACCTTAAAAGACCTATCACTATCTAGAGGGGAAATTTCAACTGTGCCATAGGGATAAACCTTTTGCACTAGAAATGGACCGGACCAACGAGATTTCAACTTACCTGGAAAAAGTCTCAGGCGAGAATTAACAAAGCAAAACATGTTGTCCTAGTGCAAATTCTTTTGGGCGGATCTGATTATCATGCCACTTCTTGGTTTTCTGTTTATTGATTCTGGCATTCTCATATGCAGCCAACCTAAACTCGTCAATCTCATTCAATTGTAACAACCTTTTTTCATTAGCTTTAGATAGTTCAAAGTTTAAAAATTTGGTCGCCCACATGGCTTTATGTTCCAACTCAATAGGGAGATGACAAGACTTACCATACACTAGTTGGAAAGGTGACATACCTATGGGTGTTTTGAATGCAGTCCGGTATGCCCACAGTGCATCATCAAGTTTCTTGGCCCAATCTTTTCTAGATGTCCCCACAGTCTTTTCCAGAATTCTTTTAAGTTCTCGGTTAGAAATTTCTACCTGTCCACTTGTCTGGGGATGATATGGGGTGGCCACTTTGTGCTTAACTCCATACTTGGCTAGCAAGCTGTCAAACTGTTCATTGCAGAAGTGGGTGCCTCCAGCACTGATTATAGCTCTTGGTACCCAAAGCGAGTGAAAATATTCTTCCGCAAGAATGAAACTACCACTTTTGCATCATTGGTGGGTAAAGCTACAGCCTCTACCCAATTATACACATAATCCATAACAACTAAGATATATTGGTTGGAGAATGATTTAGGGAAGGGTCACATAAAATCAATTCCCCATACATCGAACAGCTCAACCTCTTGGTATTATTCAGTGGCATTTCATCCCTGCGAGAAATATTACCAGTTCTCTGACAGCTATCACACTGTACAACAAAATCCTTTGCATCTTTGAAGAGTGTTGGCCAATAATAACCACATTGCAAGACTTTTTGTGCAGTTCTATTTCCTCCAAAATGTCCTCCATAACTTGAAGAATGACAGTGCCACAGAATCTTCGGCACTTTTGTTTCGGCTACACATCTGCGGATAACATTGTCAGTGCATTGGAAATATAAGAAAGGGTTATCCCAGAAATACCTCTTTGCATCATGTCGAAACCTCTTCCTTTGCTGCCAATTAAAATCTTCAGGAATTATTCCAGCAGCTTTGAAGTTTGCCATGTTTGCAAACCATGGACTGAGTTGCATTGCTAGCACTTGCTCATCAGGAAAGGATTCATTAATTTATATTTCTGGTCCATCTTGCAAGTCCTTTTCCTGAATCCTTGACAAGTGATCAGCTACCTTATTTTCCACTCCAGCTTTGTCTTTGATCTCCAAATCAAATTCCTGAAACAATAACATCCAACGCAACAAGCGTGGCTTGGCCTCCTGTTTATTCATCAAGAATTTAAGAGCTGCATGGTCAATGTAAACAATAAGCTTAAAACCAACTAAATAGGACCTAAATTTGTCCAATGCATATACCACAGCTAGCATTTCTTTTTCAGTGGTGGCATAGTTAACTTGTGCCTCATTTAAAATTTTGCTAGCGTAGTATATGACATGTAGACGCTTATCTTTTCTTTGTCCTAAAATAGCACCAATTGCATAAGCACTGGCGTCACACATAAGTTCAAAAGGCAAAGCCCAATCAGGGGCCATTAAAATAGGTGCAGTAGTAAGCTTAAGTTTCAGTACATTAAATGCATCAAGACAAGCTTCATTGAAGCAAAATTCTGCTTCCTTTTCAAGTAAGTGGCTGAGAGGTTTTGCAATTTTGGAAAAGTCCTTGATGAATTTTCTGTAGAAACCTGCATGTCCTAAAAAACTGCGCACACCATTCACATTAATAGGAGGAGGTAATTTTTCAATTAATAACAGTTTAGCTCTATCAACCTCTATTCCCATTTCAGAAATTTTATGGCCTAAAACAATTCCTTCACGGACCATGAAATGACATTTTTCCCAATTTAAAACTAAGTTTGTCTATTGACATATTTTTAAAACTTTAGCCAAATTAGCTAAGCATGAATTAAAACAAGAGCCAAAAACAGAAAAGTCATCCATAAATACCTCAAGGCCGTTTTCTACCATGTCAGAAAAAATAGAGAGCATGCACCTTTGAAATGTTGCAGGTGCATTACATAAGCCAAATGGCATCCTTTTGTAGGCAAACACCCCAAATGGGCATGTGAAGGCTGTCTTTTCTTGGTCTTCTGGTGCTACTGGGATTTGATTATACCCAGAATATCCATCTAGGAAGCAGTAGTAGTCATGACCAGCTAGCCTTTCAAGCATTTGGTCCATGAAAAGAAGTGGAAAATGGTCCTTTCTGGTTGCATCATTCAGTCTCCTATAGTCCACACACATCCTCCATCCAGTGATAGTTCTTGTGGGAATCAAGTCATTGTTGTCATTTTGTATGACTGTCATTTCACCCTTCTTAGGGACAGTTTGGACTGGACTTACCCATGCAGTATCTAAAATTGGGTAGATGATTCCTACATCTAACAGCTTCACAACCTCTTTTCTTACCACTTCTTTCATTGTAGGATTCAGCCTCCTTTGTGGTTGTCTCACTGGCTTTACATCATTTTCCATAAGGATTTTGTGAGTACAAAAAGAAGGATTAATACCTTTCAAATCGGAGATAGACCATCCAATGGCAGTCTTATGCTCTTTGAGTACTTTCAGCAGCTGCTCTTCTTCATGAAATTCCAGCCCTCTATTAATGATGACTGGATATGTTTCTTTTTCACCTAGAAATATATACTTCAGCTTTTCAGGCAATGCTTTCAGCTCGACCTTTGGTGCTCCCACTGGAATGTCATCTTCTTTCTTTTCTAGCACCTCCATTACTGCCTCAAGATTTTCTGGTGTGGTCTCTTGGCTTTGCAGTTCTAATTCTTCTTCAAGTTCTTCTTCTTCTGTTAGACCTGCACAAATTACATTATCCAAAACATCTAGCCTAAAACAATCATGTTCATCAAATGGATTTTTCATGGCATCAAATACATTAAAAGTAATGACTCATTATCCATCCTAAGTTCTAATTTTCCTTTCTCAACATCAATTAGGGCCCTAGCAGTAGCTAAAATGATCTACCTAAGGGAATAGGTATTTCACTTTCACCATCCATATCTAAGACAATAAAATCTGCAGGAAAAATAAATTTATCAACTTTAACCAGAACATCTTCAATTACTCCTGTAGGCCTTCTCAGTGAGCGATCTGCAAGTTGTAGAGAAACTCTGGTGGGTTTCAATTCAGAAATACCTAGGGACTTACAAACTGATAGTGGCATTAAATTTATGCTAGCCCCAAGGTCACATAGTGCTCTTCCCACATTAATATTTCCTATTGCAATAGGGATATTGAAGCTTATGCTAGCCCCAAGGTCACATAGTGCTCTTCCCACATTAATATTTCCTATTGCAATAGGGATATTGAAGCTCCCTGGGTCTTTCATCTTTGGTGGAAGCTTCCTCTGGATGATAGCACTACACTCTTCAGTAAGTGCAGTAGTCTCACAGTCCTGCAATTTGTGTTTTCTAGACAACAGTTCTTTCATAAATTTTGCATAATTAGGCATGTTAGCTAATGCTTCAGCAAATGGAATATTAATATGCAATTTCTTAAACATGTCTAAAAATCTGGCAAACTGTTGCTTGGACTGCACTGGGTAGGGAGGTTTCTCAAAATGAGAGAAATCCCATTGTTTCTTTGCAGAAATTTTTTCATCTTTATTTGAAGGTTCTGCTACCTCTAGGTCTGCAGGAACTGTGGTATTCTCTTCCTCATTTGCTTTATTACTTACCTTAGGCTTTTCCTGAGGAGTGATTACCTTTCCACTTCTAGTGGTGATTGCTTTTGAATGTTCCCTTGGATTTATGACGATGTCACTAGGGAATTGTCCTTAAGGCCTTTCAGCTAGCTGTTTTGCTAACTGCCCAATTTGGTTTTCAAGATTTCTAATAGAAGCATCTTGATTTGTACGATGGGCCCTTGTTTCATTTATGAAGGCATTGGTGGCTTGAATGTGCTCGGTGGTAGTTTTTGACAGTTGTACCATTGCCTTCTCAAGTTCTGAAAGTTCTTTGGGTGGAATGGGTGAAGGCTGCAAGTAGTTATTAGATTTATAATCTAACCCACCTCCTTGAAATTTTCTCTGGTAATTGTTACCCAAAGCAAAGTTCTTATTCCTCTGGTAAGTCTGCTGGGGTCTCTGATCATTCCATATGTCATTCACCTGCACTGGGTCAGTTCCTATAAGTATAGGACATTCATTAGATTCATGCTCACCTTGGCAATACTCATAGCTAACAGATGGCATTCTGCTGGACGAGACTTAAGCGGTAGAGACTTGAAGTCTATCTATCTTCTCATTTAATTTGGCCAACTGCTGGGCCAATATTTTCTGCTCTGCTAACATGGCATCACTGCTCCCTAATTGGATAGGTTCTCTCTTGGGCTAGGCTGTAATGTTTTCATTCTCATTACGGGCTAGAGAATTAATTAGCTCATAAGTCTGAGCTGCTGTCTTAGATCTTATTGAGCCACCAGCTGCAACATTAACAATCATTCTTGATTAAGGAGTCATACCATTAAAGAAAATACGTACATGCTAACCCATGGGCATGTCATATTGTGGACATCTCCTGATTAGCTCCTGAAATCTATTCCAGGTTGCACATAGAGTTTCTTTCCCATTCTGAGTGAAATTGGTGATTTCATTCACCAACCTGTTATACTTCTCCATGGAAAAGTATTGAGAGAAAAATCTTGCAACCAGTTCTTCCCAATTAGTGATGCTATTAGAAGTTTGTCGGTCTAACCATCTGAGTACTTTTCCCTTAACAGCAAAAGGGAATAATCATAATCTAATAGCATCATCTGACACCCCTTGATGTCTAATGGTATCACAGATTCTCAGAAATCTGTCAATGAAGTCATGGGGGTCTTCATCATCTTCCCCACCAAACTGACTATGTTCCACAAATGTGATCAATGACGGATGAATATCAAAGTTATTCGCTTGGATTGGTGGTCTGACAATACTGGAGTTTGGTCTAGTGAACAATGGAGCCAGAATATCCTCCATTAGTTCGTATTCTGGTCTTGGCTGATTATTGTCTCGGTCAGCCATTTCTAATTCTAATTCAAATTCAGGAATTGAATCAAAATCAAAATTCTCTGCTTCTCTTCTCCTTTGTTTGGCTAGTTTCCTGTTCTTTCTAGCAGCCTTCTCTATTTCAGGATCGTACTGTAGATGATCAGGATTAACTGTATCTCGCATAAACTTTAGAGAAGCAATTTAGTAACAAAGAAATTCCAATTGCAGAGATTAAAGTTATTCTAAAATTAGTTATTTCAATCCCCGGCAACGGCGCCAAAAACTTGTTGCAAAATGGCAAGTGTACCGTTCGTTTCAAGTAATAGAGTGAGTAAGTAGAGTATCGTATCCACAGGGATTGAATTTCTAATTTTATCGTAACTTACGATCTAAGAGATTGGAAGGAAATAAATTGTTTTAAGAAGAGTAGTGTTGTATTGTGGAAATATGCAAATTAAATAAATGACAGAAAATTAAGAAATTAAAAGCAAGTTTAAATGGATTGTGACGCAGTTAAGAGAAATAATTGTGGTCAGAATACAATCCCCTTTGATCCCTACCTCTTTCACTGGATTGGTTATTAAATTCAATTAATTCCGATTACTCAGAGGATATATCTTTCCAAATTAGTTAAATCCTAATTCCTTAGCAATTTAACCCTTTAACCTGATTAAAAATCCTAATTCCTTAGCGTTCCTATCAAACTAAGCATTTAAAAGAATAAATCATAAGGTTTCTGCAATCATGCATCCCTATCCCTAGGCAATGTAAAAACTGTTATTTTACTCATGTCAGAAATTAGAATCCCAATATCCCTATTGCGAACTGATGTGTTGCAAACACATCTAGTTTTTAGTATAGTTTTTAGGTTAGAATTTAATTAAATATGTAAGAAATAGATTAGAATTAGGCTAGTTTAGTATTTTAATTACTTAGAACTAATTTCAATACCATTTGAGCATTTTGCAGGTAAAAAGGAGGAAAATCAAGCAAAAAGAGAAAACTAAAAGTGAAGTCTCACGCT
>PYAF01006319.1:6790-27299 GCA_007407185.1 Glycine tomentella
AGCTATAAGTCTGATGGAGGGTTAAACCCTTTAGTAGTTCTATGTTCCAGTTGTTCCCTGTTTTAATTCTTTTCTTCTTCTTTTCTCTTCTCCTCTCACCATTCTTTTATTTTAACTCTGTTTCTCTCTTTTGCTTTATTTTCGATTTATCATTGGGTTCATCTACCACCGACCCCAATTAATTTGGGTTAAAGGTGCTTTTGATGTTGATGTTGATATAAATTATAAATAAAAATTGTAGATTTAATAAAAAATTTATATATATAAAAATACAGTATTAGATCAAAATTAATTGTTACAAAATTTATTATAAATTTATATGTGTATTAAATATATATTAAAAAATTTAATATCTATATAATAACATTAATTATTTTTAACATAATTAACCTATTAACTTAATTGATTAGAGCCTGATTTTAATAACATTACTTTTGTAATGATGCAGGCGAGAAAGCTCATTCTTATGTAATTCCGTTACGTTGCTGTTTTGTGACAGTAAAATGTGTTGTTCTTATGCTGATTAGACAATTGTCTAAACATATATACTATCCTTGAATACTTATTAGGATTGGGTTAATGGTGGATTCAACGAGAATGTTTTAAAGAGTTTCTCTTAGCTTTTTATATTCATTAATTTAATTTTTATTTTTGAATTAAAAATTAATTTTATAATATAAATTATTTATCCTAATTAATAATATAATTTATATATTTAAAAATATTTATTTATTATAAATTTTAGGTGTACAGGTTACATTACTTGTTTAGAAATAATACAAGAAAATGAAAGAAATTCGACGTGAGTGGCATGTCTTTACGAAAATCTTGATATTCGTACCGCTATCGCAATTCGTCCTCATGAACAATATCGGAATTCAGGTTGGTGCGAGAGAGAGACCGTGGTTAATAAAATTGGAATAAGCCGGTTCGATCGAGAGAGAGTGAAACGGTGGTTAATAAAGGGGAATAAGGAACTTAAGAAATATATATGCAGCTTGAGAAAGTTCCCTACTTAAATGCCATGCCAGATATATATATATATATATATATATATATATATATATATATATATATATATATATATATATATCAATTTCAGCTGCACCCATTGTTCTACCACCCTACCATTTTTGAGAATAATGGTATTGAAGAGTTCAATATGGTTGATGGTGGTGCGGCTGCTAAAAATTCGGTAAATTAATTATAGGATGCCTTTTCATTAATGACGTCTATTTTTCAAGTAAAAACTATGACTGTCCCTAAATTAAATATATAAGATTCTCTATTTAAATTTTTTTTGTCTTTTATAAGACTTTTTAATTATTTTCATTATATTAAAATATCTTTAATTACTTTACAGTAAATATTATAAATTGATAAAATAAAATTAAGTGAAAAGAGTAAAATGATGAGTCCTAATAATTTTAAAAATAATTTTGAAAAATAATAATACTAGTTGTTAACAAAATTAATACTATTAACTAAATTAACTAACTTTCTTATATGTTAGGAATTAGTTCAAAGGTCTTGCTAACTATTATCTTTAAGAACATTGATTAAGAAGTTAAAATAAAAATTATTTATTCTAGAAATTATAAAAGAACACAAAAAAGATAATAGGCATGACAAGATAAATATGTTCTTCTTTTCAATTCGTTAAATAATAGCCTAAGAGCACTTATTAACATTGTCTTAATTAAACATGTCTTATATTTAACGATGAAAATAATATATAAAAATTATAAATTAAAATAAAATTTTAGATGTGATAAATATAAATAATTCATACCACATAAATTTCTTTATCTGTCTTCTTCTATCACATCTAATTAATAAATATATAATCAGTGGCAGAGCCATTCCCAAGCCAGCAATGGCCATGGCCTAGACTAAAATTATTAATACACTTAAAAAAAATTTTATTGTATACAATTATTTTGTTGATACTCTTCAAAAATTGATAATTGGCATGGGCTAAAGTTTAATTGGTATGGGCTAATATTAGTTGCTGGCTCTGCCACTATATATAATGTGCAAGAGAGATAAAGATAAAAGGATAATATTGTATAAATTATTGTGTGAATAATAGTTTTCATAAAAATTTATGCTTATATCTGGCTCTCTCCTAATGACACCCGTTAAATACGCATTACCTATTTATTTCCTTCTCCTCTATTTTTTTTTTTTTGTAGAAACTCCCTTCGAATTGGTTATTTTAGTTTTTTTCTTCTTCTAAAACTTTGATCAGTTTAAAATTTCAATATGAAGTCCTGCATTTTTTTTTTCAAATAGAATATCCTTACATATAGTAGATTGATTAAAACAATTTCTTAACGGAGAATAGCTTTTATTTTTACAAAAAATCATCATTTCTTAGTGAAATTTGTAATTTGTAATGAAAAATAAGTATTGAATATTAAATGCATTCAATTTTTCATTTAATATTTATTTTATTGAATATTAGTCTCTTTTTTATGAGTAATGTAATATATTACTCTTGGTTAATTACTTAATTATCAAAATGATTACTTTTATCTGATAATTAATATTGTACTTCATCTGTCTCATAATTATTGTCATAGAAGAAAAAAAATCTTAAAATAATTGTCATGTAATTTTTATTGTAATATTAATTACTACTCTTTACTTATAACTCATGTGTATTAGTTGGTTTAAAGAACAAGAGATTCTTTGAAGAAAGGTTTAAAGAACAAAGTAGCATGAGACCTGTCCCGTTTTCAAAGAACAGAAATGTCCAACGAGTATCGTCGGGTATGTTGATATGGAATCAAGCTCTCCCTTCCTTGCCGGCCTATAGTGACGAGGACAACAACTGAAGAGAAGATCACGCGGACACGAGAACGAGTGGGGTGTTGTGTGTGCCGTGCGAATGGAAAGAGAGAGCAAGAGTGAATTCTGTGTATCTTTCACCATTGAGTGTGCTGGATTTATAGGACCTTACCTGGGCTTTTGGTATCAGACGATCGAAGTCCAGTATCTCCCCCCCACGATATCAGGGATCGTTATTAACGGGAAAGAATCAATCTACACCCTAACACCTCCGGTGATTGCTCCCCTATTGTCAATAACAGATCCTGCGCGGATTTGGATAATTAAGAGAGCGATACGAATATGGGATATTTGTATCCGTAACAGATGCCCCTCAGCCCGGTTATCGAGTATTCTGGATGACCGGGATGTGAAGTGGTCCGATCAGCTTCTTATCCGTTCCGCTTTGGTTTGCATTTTATAGCCGATTCCATGAGAAACCGACCTTATATGGAGCATAATGTGGCTGATCGATTGCGAGGCCGACCTTGCGTGGAGCCGACCTCGTATGGGAAATTCGAGTCGAGGTAATCGACCTTCTTGAGCCCTCGGTGATTTTTCAATTCACTATGATATCGAACCATACCTCAGATTATATTAATATCATTAGTCGGTTAATCGATATTGAGCAACGAAACGTCTTTTGTCCCTAGAGCGCCACGTGTCTTCTGTCGTTTCACGCTTTAATCATTATTCCTGCGCAGTTATGACGTAACCGCCGTTCCCACGTCTTTCAATGCCCAGTAGTTATTACCCCCTGTCTCTTCTTTTGAATTGCAACAATTACTTTTTATTGTGGCGCATCCTTTCTTCTTCTTATTTCACTCTTCAGTTTCTCTTCATTTGCGCGTTTCTGAGTTGCGTTCTTCATCATTCGAACTCTCGCCTCCTGTTGCCACTTCTGTTCTTCTGTTCTTCAGTCCACCATTTCTTCCTCGTTTCAGGTATTTCCCTTGCTCCTTCTTTTTCCGTTCATTGCCATTTGTTTTTCCCTACTTTCTTTTCTTTTATTTGATTGCGGTTTTGTCGTCCTATCCAGTAGTTTTTGGTTTGATACTGTGTCCATTCCTATTAGTTATCCTTCTGCAACCCCTATCTACCCCCTGTAATTCCTCTCCTTTTTCTCGGTTTGCCTTGGTTCCTTCCATTATGAGCTATACTCCTGAAGAAGAGGTGGAAATCCGCAAAACGGTTCCTCCTTGCACTGCTTTTTGGCTTTTCGGTCTCCCCCTCTCTGATGAGGAGAAAAAGAAATCCTCGCTTAGGGCTCCTCCTCCTATTGCTGCTCCCAAACCCCCTATTTCGTGTTCTCCTAGCCCTTTCCAAGTAGGGTCTTCAGGGTTGCCCTCGCGGCAGAGGTCTTCCCTAATTTCATTAGGGTATGGATTGGCCTCTAGACCCTCTATTTCTTCAGCTGTTGCCCCTAGGGGTGGACCCGGGTCTCAGTTGCAATTTGAAATTCATTATGAGCCTTGTCTGAAATGTGTGGATGAGTTCATGTATTTGGCCAGCATAAACCTTGACAGACAGGCCGACGACCTAATGGATAGGTGCTGACACAACCCCGTTAGAGTGCCCAAACCTATCGATGTGCCGCCCCCAGCTTTAGCTGTTAACATGCCGGTTGCTGTGCCAGTTCGGGCTTTGCCAACTCCTAGATCTTTGTCGATCCGTCCCCCAGGTATCTTTACTGATTTTTTCTTTTCTTGTCGTAGGTAATCATGGATTCTCATGTCGGAGGTGTTAGGGATTCGGTGATCGGGTCTCCTTCTGCAGTCACTCTTTTGTCAGATAAGTTTCCTTGGGTCGCCCACGAGGTTCTGCAATATACCTCGGCATTAACTCCTGGCGATCTTGCCCAATTGCCCCTTGAAGCCTCCGAAGGTTTTCAAATCTGCCTACCTAGTTCGGGCGCCCCTGTTTGTGCCACCCAAGAGGATGACGGTCCTGCCTTCTTTCTGTTCTATAGTGAAGTGGTCACTAGGGTAGGGATTCGACTTCCTTTAACAGATTTCCAGATGCGGGTGTTAGACCATCTGCACGTCGCCCCTACCCAACTTCATCCCAACAACTGGGCCTTCATACTTGCCTTTGAAACACTCTGTCAAAAACTTGGGGCTTCCTACACCTGTCCTCTATTTTTTTATTTCTTCTCCGTCCAGGCTAGTCGGTCGGGTGAGGAGTCTGCCGACCGGAAAGGATGGATTTCTATTCGTGGTCGGAACGACCATGGGTCCGACCGTCGGCTTTTTTCTTTGTTTTCTGACTCTTTTAAATGCTTTAAAGACAAGTTTATTAAAGTTGCCGTCAATCCTGGTCAACATCCCTTCTTCTTGAATTCCTCCGACTCTCCCTCAGAGTCTTAGAGGTTCCCTCTCTATTGGTCATCCCGTCACTATGACTTTCCTTCCATCTCTTATCGGACCGACGGGACCCGGTTGTCAGATTCCGAGGCTACTTCGGAAGCTCAAATATTATCGTGCAAGAGTTCTGGGGATTTGGCACCCATATCCTATTATATTCAATGTGGTCAGTTTGGATATCTTGTTAGCCGATTTTACTTATTTCATTTACTTTTCTGATGTGGTTTGGTCATCCTGCAGCTATCGAGATGAGCTCTGCCGGCATCCCCAACCACCTGGCGGCTATGAAGTCCCACAAAAAGTGCCGCTTGACCGATGGCAAGAGTAAGGACTTGGCCCATGAGTCTGATCCGACTCTGGCTTCCACTGAGCCTCCGATTCTCGCAGATCCAACACCGGCTTCTGTTCCGACTCCTCCAGCTTCTCCAACGGCCACACCTCCTCTTGTAGTGATTGATGGCCCGATGGGGGAGGTTTCTGAAGCTCTTGTCACTGCTGATGCTTCCGCCCCTACAACCGAGCTTCTACAAGGGGATGCTCCGTCTTCTCCCGCCGCCGATCATGCTGAAGCGTCGGTGCCTCTCTCTCCAACAGTCGAACCGATCGAGGACCGTGTTCAGCTATCTCCTCATACTCTCTGGGACAAGGGTGTGACTCAGGATCTTTTCGAAGTTATCCGGGCGTCCAAGAGGTATTCTGATGTGATCCTCTTTTCGGATCCCGAGCTGGAGGAACTGAGCGCCCTACAATCGGCTTGCTTCAAAACGGGTTCGTTACTTGGGAGTTTGTCTTCTCTAAACAAGAAGGCTTCCAAATTGACTGCTCGGCTTGATACTTCTGAGGCCGATGTTAAGCGCCTTCAACAGGAGCTGGAGTCATCACGTGCCGATGTGGCTACTTCAGCTGGAGAGTTGGAGGCCACTCGGGTCGAGGCCAGGGAAGCACAAGAGTCGGCTGCTCATCTGACTGCCGAACTTAAGGAGTCCCGAGAATCGGCGGCAAAGATGGCTGCCAATTTTGAGGCTTCTCACGAGTCGGTGGTCAGGCTGACGACCGAGCCTGATGTCCCGAACTCAGGTGAAGGCCCTTAAGCGGAAGGTCAGGACTTCTGAGGCCGCCGTGACTCGACTGGAGGACTCTCTAGCGAGGGCTCGGAAGAGGGCCAACAGGAACAAAGCCTGCTGCGATGACTTGCTTGCCCTCAATGCCAAGAAGAACCAGGATTGGGAGGATGCTACAAACGAGCTTTCATTTGTTCGGTCTCAGCTTAGGAAGTCTTCTACGGCTTCCTTTCGTAACGCTTTGAGGCAACTTTATCTCCTGAATCCAAGGGTTAAATTCAATACCGAGGGCATGCATTTCAGAGCTTATGTCAGCGACGGCCAACTCCTTATGGTTTCCGACAGTGAGGAGGATGAGGGAAGCTTAGGCGATGCTCCTGATGATGGCGACGCTCCTGATGACAACAACCCACCGGCTGAAGGAGATAGTTGAAGGGCCGGAATGCCGGTTTCTATTTGTAAATTCTGAATACTTGTTAATTATTTGCACACTATTTTTATGTTTAAGTATGCATTTCGCCTTCTTTATATATGGGCCGATTAACCCGTCATCTGATTTTTAGTTTACTTTTGATATTGCTCTGTTTCAGTCGTTTTTATGGCTCCAACGGTCAGGCGTCCTAATCCGTCAACTGACTTTTAGGATTTTGTTTCCGACATCGTCCCTTTTTAATCGATGTTGTGGCTCTAACGACAAACGTTCTAATCCGTCAATAGACTTTTAGGATTTTGATTTTATCTTGGGGATGACGTCTCAATCGATGATTGTATGCATTCGCAAGTACTTGCGTCGATTTGATCAAGACAGTCGGTTATATATTTTAAAATTGTGCACAATAAAAGTTCCTTATAACAAGGTTTCCATTCATATTCTTCGAAGATTACAAGATTTTCACGATCTCTCTGGTCGATTTACCCGGGTTGTACATCCCCGAATCGGCTAGTGAAAAGCATGATACATCTGTTAACACCCTCCCGTGGTATGGTGAGGCAATAATACACGATCCCTATGACGGGCTCGTCGGCCAATTAAAGGGAAACACGTGTCGTCCATGATTCCAATGACGGGCAGAAACCCCGCTAAAGGAAAACACATGGGCATCAGCTGTAGTATTTCTTCAGTTTGTTGGCGTTCCACGTTCGTCTAATCGGTTTTCCCTCTAATGTTTCTAATGCATAAGCCCCTTGACCGATGTTTTTATTAATTCGGTACGGTCCTTCCCAATTTGCAGCCAGCTTGCCATCCCGTGCGTTCTTGTTTCCAATATCTGCCCGTCGTAGCACAAGGTCGCCTTCCTCGAATGATCGTGCCTTCACCTTCTTGTTGAATCTCTGGGCTAGTTTGTGTTTGGCGTGTATCTCCCGGCGATGTGCGATGTCACGTGTTTCTTCTATCAGATCGAGGTCAGCTGCTAGGGCGTTGTTGTTATCTCCTGCTTGGGCTGTCTGCCTCCTCTAAGATGGTTTGCCGATCTCCACTGGGATCATGGCTTTGCACCCGTATGTCATTCTGAATGGGGTCTCCCCGGTAGACGTTTGGGCGGTAGTTTTGTATGCCCATAGCACGTAGTAGAGTTGTTCGACCCAATTCGGTCCGGCTTCATGCATCCGTTTCTTTAGCCCTTCGAGGATGACTTTATTTGTCGCTTCGACCTGCCCGTTTGACTGTGGGTGTTCGACGGAAGCGAAATGGTGCTTAATCCGGAGTCCGGTCATCATTTCTCTAAATTTATTATTGGTAAATTGGGTCCCATTATCGATTATAATCTCTGTCGGGATTCCAAATCTTGCTATTATAGTCCGCTCCACAAACTTTTGCACGCGGACCAAGATGATGGCAGAAAGGGGCTCGACCTCGATCCACTTAGTAAAATAATCCACTGCTACTATCAGCCATATCATCTGTCTTTCTGTGGGTTTAAACGGCCCCAGTAGGTCCATGCCCCATGTAACACCCCGGACGTGTTATCATTAATATATCAGTAGCGCGCTATCAGCGTCACCTAGACACAATGCGGAAGCGAAAGAATCGTTTTTCTTGATTACATTATGCATGGAATATAAAAACACATCATAAAACATACATCTGCTGATCCAGATAAACATACATAAACAATAGGCAGAACACAAAACTAAACAGAGAGAATCAGGAGATAGCATACACTTATACAACATCATCATCTGTACATATACATGCTCAAAACAAGACCACATCCGGTCTTATATAAATATGTACAGTACCATGGGTGTACTCACACCCTACCACCACACAGAGATCTCAGACCAGCTTCAACTCTTGAAGCTCTGCATCGGTTTGCTCCTACTGCAGCTCTCTCTCCAGTCTATAAGCTCCACTAGGGCCTCCTGCCCTAAGGTCGCCCCTCTGCTCCAGAAGAAGCACCTGAAAACCACAAATCCCACGCAGGGTGAGACAAACGTCTCAGTAAACTCAGGGTTCTGGGAGATCCTCCCTCACCCTGATCCACCACTCAAGCATACACAACCCATAAAATAGAGCCAAGGATATCATCCTTGCTCACACATATAAAGCCTAGGATATCATCCTAGCTTTCATACATCCCAGCTCTCTGGGTCACAACCAGATGCTCTCAGCATCAGAGGTATTCCACCTCATCTGGCTCTCACAGCCATCTATCAGAGATCATAGCCACACCCGTGGCATCAGCATCTCATACTGGCTCTCATAGCCCGTCTCACAGAGGTACCTATCAAAGTGTCTCTCACTAGACACTTTCCATACCAGAGAGGCACCGCCTCTGAACCATACAAACATTGCCTGAGGAGTTCCTCAACTCAGGACTTGGAGAATACAGATATGGCTCATCTAAGAGGCCCTAGGCTCTCATCCCCTCAGGAAGCCCTCTCTCAGAGATACAACATATCTGTCTACTGCCTGGCCTCTCCAGGACTTTCATAATCACTTGCCTGGGAATAGCCCTCCAGGACTTGCACATAACCACTGGCCTGGGAATAGCCTTCTAGGTCTTACACATAATCACTTGCCTGGGAATAGCCGTCCAGGACTTTCATAAACACACTTGCCTAAGGAGGACCCTTCATACAGGGCAATCCATCCTTAGCACTTTAGTGGAGAGCAGTGGCACCTCCCAAGGAATCTCAGCTATTCCAGGGAGTCCTTAAACTCTTCCTCTGGCTAGGGAACCTCAACTAGCCTGATACTATTCCAGTATCTTATAGGTTCCATCACAGACCATCTCATGATCTGCATCTTATCACAATCTCTGAACACATCACAATGGTCATCCATCAAAGGCCCACGGCCATACACCTGTCATCTCAGGTGTCTCACAACCCTCACACTATCTCAGTGTCTATCCTAGGGTTCATCAGTTCAGCCCAGCACACATTAGGCTATCATATATTCCAAATATCTAGAACGGTCTAAGTTTCACTCAAAGCACCATTCATCAAGCCTCTCAGGCTCACCATATACATATATATATATATATATATATATATATATCATACATCACCCCCTTGGGTGGCAAATCATAATAAGGGGGAAAACCCCAAAACAATGAGCTTATCTGGCTAGCCGTGCCTGACAGCTCTAGCCTCCACTGATGGTCTGCTCCTCTGACACCCACGGTGTCCAGCCCTACCAAGGCATACAAACATAAATCACAGACCATACAAGCATCAAAGCATGTATAAGCTCATCAAGCAGTCCTCAACTGCCTCTGGGAAAGGGACCTCAGTCCTTTCCATCAATCCGAGTCATTTACTCAAGGGTTCATCAGGCTCATCCTCACAAGCCTTTCCATAGACCCTCAGTGGTCTATCACAAATCACCCATGGCCTCAGAGTCATGCCAGACTCAACACAAGCCATCACTTAGGAGCTCAAAGCTCGCACAACCCAAATCCTCAGGGTTTCTCAGGGCTTGGACAGTTCACAACACAAGACACCATCCTCATGGCCTCACAGGCATCACAAGCCCATCAGTTTGGCTCTTGCATGTCTCAACTCAAGTGACTCAGTCCAAGTCACACATGCACAACCTAGAGCCAAAACCAACAGTCTCCAAATCACAAACTAAAAGCTAATCCTTCCTCCTCACAGCATTCTAAACACATCTCCCAATTGGACCCAGAGCTGATTCTGGCTCTATCATAGATGGGTCACTATTCACCCAAAACCCCTCAATCCATAAACAATCGGAGAAACTCGAGTTTCTTACCTCAGAACTGATGAGGAAGGCCTCTGGGTTGCTCTCCCAAGCCCTGGTGTCGCTGAACCACCGTCGTTCCTCGCCAAACTCGAGCTTTCCCCACCTCTCTGGAGGTTTCTCAGAGTATTGAGGTTTTAGGTGAAAAGGAGGAAGGATTCTCGCTCTCATTCAGCTCTCAAGTGATATAAACGGTGGAAGTGTTTAGGGTCTCAAGGCCAGGTCATGAGAGCTTGGGAACCTCTCCCATGGCTGCTGGAGCGTTGGGGAAGAAGAAGAGAAGTTTTTCTCTTTTGAAAACGCGATTTCCCCTTTTATACTGGCCCTGCCGAAGGTCTGGCGCGATCTGCGCCCGACCTGGCGCTACCCGCGCCAGCTGCACCGCCATACCCGCGCCATCTGCGCCACCTCCACGCGATCTGCGTGAACATGCTGAGCTCGTGGCGTGATCCGCGCCACACCCCGCGCGACCCGTACTAGCTGCAAGCT
This sequence comes from Glycine tomentella, assembly GCA_007407185.1. NCBI lineage: Eukaryota > Viridiplantae > Streptophyta > Magnoliopsida > Fabales > Fabaceae > Glycine > Glycine tomentella. Next base: position 17,746 of record PYAF01006319.1, read on the forward strand.
CTGGCGCTCCTCGCGCCACGCTCCACGCCATCAGCGTGGGAAACCAGAGAATCATGGTTTTCCAGACCACTTCCCACGCGATCCGCTCCGCCTATGGCGCCATCTGCATGGGCTGGAAAACACGGCGCCCCTAGCGCCACCTCTCACGCCCCAGGCGTGAAGTTCCAGAGGGTCTGGCGTGATCCGCGCCAACCATGGCACTGTCCGTGCCATAACTTAAACCTGACGCCATCCGCGCGGCACTCCGCGCTACCCGCGCCAGAGGTGAGGGTCCTTACACCCCACTTATAGAATGGCCATGGAGCCGTGATCGAACTGAGCTAGGACGGGGGGACCCATATTATCTTCGCGTGTTTCTGACAACTCTCACATTTCCTTACATGATCTGCCGCATCCGCCTTCATCGTCGGCCAGAAGCATCCTGCACGTAGGGCCTTTAGTGCCAAGGCCCTTGCTCCCATGTGTTGTCCGTTGATTCCTTCATGTATCTCGGAGAGTACGTAATCGGCTTGGTCTGTGTTTAAACATAGTAATAGCGGGGTGTGGAGACCTCGTCGATATAACCCATTTCCGATGACCACGTACATCGCCGCCTCTCTAACCAGCTTCTTTGCCTCTGTCTCTTCGTCAGGGAGTATCCCTTGTTCCAAGTAACTGGTAATCGGGCTCCTCCAATCCCCCGTCAGGACTGCCATGATGCACGCGGGATGGTCTACCCCCTGCTGGATGACTGTTCTGTGGTTGGCCGATCCTTTCATGCTAGCCAACTTCGACAGGATGTTGGCTCGGGTGTTTTCTTCCCTCGGAATATGTGTGACTGTGACCTCATCAAATTCTGCCATGATTTCTTTTACTTTTGCTAGATATTTGGCTAACAGTGGTCCTTTGACCTGATATCACCGATACAAGCTGCGAATCGGTGAACACCTTAACTTGCAATGCTCCCTGCTCTTTAGCCTGTTTCAACCCTACGATCAACGCTTCGTATTGGGCCTGGTTGTTGGAGTTCGGGAATTTCAACTGTAGTGATTGTTCCAATGAAAAGCCCTCTGGGTTCTCGACTATGACCCCAGCCTCACTTCCTTTTTGATTGGACGATCCGTCGACGTATACCTTCCACACTTTATCCGGCTGGATGGGCGATGTTGGTGTGAGCTCCATTACAAAATCGGCTAAGGCTTGGGACTTGATGGCCTGCCGTGCCTCGTATTGGATATCGTACTCTGATAATTGGATAGCCCAATTCATCATCTCCCTGCCAAGTACGGTTTGTGCAGCACCTGTCGGATGGGTTGGTTCGTCCGTACTATGATGGTATGACTTTGGAAGTACATGCGGAGTCTTTTCGCTGCAGTGAGCAAGGCAAAAGCCACTTTTTCCAATTTCTGGTATCTTAGTTCCGAGTTTTTCAACGCTTGACTGATGAAATATATCGGCCACTGAGATTTGCCTTCTTCCCTGACTAATACCACACTAATGGCCTCTTCTCCTACCGATAAGTATAATATGAGTGTTTCGCCCGGCTCGGGTTTTGATAGTACTGGTGGCGAGGTTAGGCACGTTTTAATCTTCTGGAAAGCTTCTTCACATGTCGGGTTCCATCCTACCATCGCTTCTTTCTTTAATAACTTAAAGAAGGGGAGGGCTTTCTCCGCCGACTTTGGTAAAAATCGGGTCAGGGCCGCCATTCTCCCAGTCAACTGCTGTACTTCTCTTTTACTTGCTGGGAATTGCATATCTAGGATGGATTTACATTTGTCGGGGTTGGCTTCTATCCCCCGGTGTGTCAACATAAAACCTAGGAACTTCCCTGCTTTCACTCCGAAAGCGCATTTCAACGGATTAAGGTGTATATCGTGCTGTCTTAATTTTGGAATGTCTCCTCCAAATCTTGGACGTGATCACCGACTGCCGACATCTTCGTAATCATATCGTCGATATAGACCTCGATGTTCCGCCCGATCTGATCGCAGAAAACCTTGTTCATCATTCACTGGTATGTAGCTCCAGCATTTTTAAGGCCAAAGGGCATGACCTCGTAACAATAATTTGCCTTGATACCCCGAAACACTGTTTTCTCACGGTCGGCCGGGTGCATGGGTATTTGATTATAACCGGAGTAGGCATCCATAAACGACAGCCATTGGTATCCTGCCGAGCTGTCTACAAGCTGATCGATGTTCGGCATCGGGTACGAATCTTTTTTGGGCAGACCTTGTTCAAATCGGTATAGTCGACGCAAACTCTCCACTTCCCAGTAGATTTTTTCACCATCACGACGTTGGAAAGCTAAGTTGTGTACTGGATTTCTCGTATGAAGCCGGCTTCGATTAATTCCTCGATGTGTTTTTCCAAGGCTTGTCTCCTATCCTGGGCGAGTTTCCTGTTCCTCTACTCCACCGGCTTGGAACCGGGATATACTGCAAGTTTGTGGCAGCAGAAGGTCAGTTTGATCCCTGGAATTTGAGATGCTTTCTAGGCAAATATGTCCTAATTTTCCTTCAAGCACTGAATTAATCTGTTCTTGAATTTTGGATCCCCCTGCCTGCTTATCCTTGTAATCTGTTCGGGAAGTGGTCCGATTTGGATGTCTTCGAGTTTGTCGGCCGGTTTCTGTCTCCATTCTTCGACGTCCCGTAGGTCCAGCTCGATCATATTGATCGGTTTTCTTGGGCATGTTCTAGGCGGGGATCCCGTCGGCTCCCCTTGTTGGATGCGGGGTGGGGAGGACGAGCCGGCCTCTGATTCTCTCATGGTGTTGTAGTAACACTGCCGTGACTCCTTCTGATCTTCGCAACTAGTGATGACTCTGCTGAGATGTCCGATCATCTTCATCTTCTGATGTTTGGTGGATACAAAAATGTCCCACTTGTGTAATGTCGGTCTGCCGAGAATGATGTTGTACTGCGACGGAAAATCGGCAACCGTGAATGCCACCCTTTCTGATCTGAATCCTTCTCTTGTCCCCAGCGTGAGTTGAAGGTCGATTACTCCCTTCAAGCTAGTGCCCGAGCCATTAAACCCGTATAGCATCGTCTGACATGGCTTTAAGTCTTCTATCTTCAGATTCATCCTTTTGAATGCGCTCAGGTTGATGATATTGGCCGAGCTGCCGTTGTTGACGTAAATCCTTTTGACCCTGAAATTAGCTACGGTGCCTGTTATAACGAGCCCATCTTCGTGGCCCGGCACTACTCCCTGCATATCCTCGTCGGTAAAATAAATCAGCGGGGGATCGGCGCTCTTAGCTTTCTCCTTTGAATTCTCCTTGAACTTCGGTCTGTCTCTTACCGATATCACTTCTTTGAGGTACTTCCTTCTCTGGTTGGCTGAATCACCTCCTCCCCCCATTCCACCTGTGATGACATTACATTCGAACTCAGGCTCGGGAAACTCCTCTTTTCTGCCTTTCTTGTCGTCTCGCTGTCTGTTTTCTGGCTGCGCCTTTCTCTTGTTTTGGCGCCCTTGAGTCTGGATGACATATTGTTGTAACTAGCCTTCTCGTACAAACTTTTCTATGGCATCCCGGAGTTTCCAGCATTGATCGGTCGTATGCCCTGGCCCGTTGTGAAAATCACAGTATAGGGAATAGTCTACTCCTTCCCTTTTCGTCATCGGGGGTGGTCGGTCGACCTTTCTCATATCGATAAATGCGACTTCCTTCCATATCTGCCCTCGCGGAGCGGTCAATGGAGTGTATTTGTCATACTTCAATTCGTATCTCCCAGGTCTGAAATGAGGATCGACATTTCCTCGTGGTGGTCGGGCGCCAAGTAAGTTTGTTGGTTGTCGACTACTCTGCCCCATATGCTATTTTTCATGACGTCGGCTCCTGGGCGGCGAGGGTTTCCTGTTCTCCTTCGGTGTCGAATTTGCTATTTCTATTTGTTCCAATACGAGATATTTTTTAGATCGCATCCTGAACTCGTTCAGGGACTTCACTGGATCCTTGTAAATCGACTTGGCAAGGCGGGACGCTCCATTGAGCTCAGTGGAGATATGGTGGACGTGTACCTTTTCCTCCAGACCCTGGACTTGCAGCGCGGCTTCCTTAAATCTGTCCAGGTAGCTTTGCAGTGTTTCCCCCGGCTGCTGTCGTATCTTTCCCAAGGCAAACTCAGATTTCGACTGTTTTTTGCTTGTCGCAAAGTTCAGCAGGAAATTTTTGGCCAAAATCTTCAAAGTTGTATATGGATAAGGGTGGCAAGGAATGAAACCATGTCTGGGCGACCCCGGTTAATGTAGTAGCAAAAATCCTTGAGATGATGGGCTCGTCGATGCCCCTGACGCACATCTGCATGTCGAACTCATCGATGTGCACTTGTGGATCCTGGCTCCCATCGTACTTTGATAAAAACGACCCGTCGAAGTCCTCCAAGAATTGAGCGTCCACTATCTGGTTGGCAAATGGGCTATTATTCTGATGGCCTCGGCGATATTTTCTTCGGTAGGTGCCATCGCCCCGTTCAGGGGCGATCCCCCTCATCGGTATCTATGGTCGGGTCCGGCATGACAGCTGAGGAAATATGAGGTGCCTCGTTATGGGAACGGGGCCTTCTCATTTGCTCGGTCCGGTTTCCGTTATCCGTCCCACCGGTGTGGGCCGAGGCTTCTGATCTCGGCCTTCTGAGTGGCACAGGCCCGTCCTGGCCGTTGTTTGCTACGTGATCGACGTTCCGACATCGTTCTTCCTCCTTTCGCCTGTCGTCACGTTCCTCTAATTGGGCGATGAGACGTTGTATGTCCTCCTGCCGTTGGATTTCATAACGTTTCTCTAAGTTCTTCATCCGGGTCAGCAGGGCTTGGAGAGCGTTCTGGATGAAACGTTGAGAGGAGTTGTGGTCGGCTTCCGGACGCGGACTATTCGGGGGCGGCACTTCCGGTCCTATTGGAGATGAAGCCGTATGGAAGAGTGCGTCTTCCACTATCACGTTCTCCTGTCATACGATGCTGGGCGGCTCTCCGTGCCTTGCCACGTGATGTCTTCTGGTGTTAGCCATTGCTAGTGGGTGGGATTCGAAGTTTATCGTTCCCACAAACGGCGCCAATGTTCCGCTCTCAAAGAACAGAAATGTCCAACGAGTATCGTCGGGTATGTTGATGTGGGATCAAGCTCTCTCTTCCTTGCCGGCCTATAGTGACGAGGTCAACAACTGAAGAGAAGATCGCGCGGACACAAGAACGAGTGGGGTGCTGTGTGTGCCGTGCGAATGGAAAGAGAGAGCAAGAGTGAATTCTGTGTACCTTTCACCATTGAGTATGTTGGATTTATAGGACCTTACCTGGGCTTTTGGTATCAGACGATCGAAGTCCAGTATCTCCCCCCCCACGATATCAGGGATCATTATTAACCGGAAAGAGTCAATCTACACCCTAACACCTCCGGTGATTGCTCCCCTATTGTCAATAACAGATCCTGCGTGGATTTGGATAATTAAGAGAGCGATACGAATATGGGATATTTGTATCCGTAACAAGACCAAACTTGGATGAATTTCACTTCTTTTGTTGATCAAACTTAAATTTTAATTTTTTTTATAGATTTTAATTAAAAAATAACATTTAAAAGGAATAAAAAATTACTCCTTTATTATAAAAGAAAAAAGATCATGTACTAACATTGTAAAGTGTCATCTAATTATAAATTATCATATATGATAAATTTATTGACTTTTACAATAATTACTTAAAAAAAACTGATCAATCATAAATTGACATACTCCTGTGAATAAACACAAATTAAAAAACAAAGCCATAGTAAGTTACAGTTTCAAATGGTCATCAGACTATAATTAATTATCAATCACAATTAGCAGCTTAATAAATTATTGCTTAGCAAAATTTAAGTGGGGAAAGAAAAGTCAGTGAAAGCAAAGAAGAGTGACATGCACTTCCATAAAAAAAAATAAAGCAATAGGTTATCAATTAAACTAAACAATTAACAAATGAAATAAACAGTTAAATCTGATATGATTAAGGCGTATCCATAGAAGAACGCAATCTGACACCATTGCCTATCTATTCAAAGTTCAAACACTACTCAAGTACATATATAAACGGTGAATTGAGAGCACAGGTACTAAACATTTATTTATTTTTTATTCCTAGGAGATAAATTGTTTTTAAAATCGACAAAACGAAAATTCGGCCATGGAGAGTGCGGAGGACAATGAGAGGCAATCATCTTTTAGAAAAAAGAGAAACGCTCGTGATTAATTAAAGTTAATTTAGATTTTATAATTGAAATAATATAAACTGTTAGATTTAATAAAATTTAGTATAAATATAATATTTTACATATGATTAAGCAAATCCTAACGCATATTTGTAAAAGAGTACACCAGAAGTGTCCTTAAGGTATCCATATAGAAAATAACCATCCCTAAATCAACAAAATAGCCACTGGTTACAGAGAATTAAATTACATGAGAGATCAAATAAATGCTATATAACCAAAGGCAATAAGCTGACCGAGAGCCCGAGTGCACTTGTATCAACTCTAATTCACGATTGTCTAAGTGAGCTCTTAATCTTAATATTATGGAATTTATAATATCATATAAATTTAAATATTTTATATAAAAATTCATTATATTGCGTAATTACTTAACATAATTTTATGAGTTTACAATTGATTCCACAAATATTTTTTATATTTTTCCATTTGAACTCAAAATATTGTTTTATTTGTATTATAAATATATTAAAATAATAAAAATGTAACAATTGAAATAAAAAATACTATAAAGGGTGAAATTTTCTCATGTTGTTTCGAAGCAAATCCCTTAGGTGATAGACCCTAAAACACTTTCCTTTTTTCCTAATCCCTTGGCAAACCAACACAAGCAATTAGCATTATCGTTTGGGAATTAACAAGATTTTACCAAGATCATTCTATCCCCAAAGATAACTCCAATTAAGTATTTGATTCAGTTCAGGTTTCAATGAGACTTGTCAAAGTGCACGTCAATTCATGGAATCATCTATGAGGTGTGCGACTCACAAATCATTAAGTATGGAAGGTGAATCATGAACTCAAACAATAATATTAATGTGAGAAGATTACATCAAATAGGATCCAATACTTTCATATCCTAGCCAATAAAGAAACTAACCACTCATGAAATACAAGAATAGAGAAGAGAAAATGGTTTTTCAATGAAGGGTGTGTGTAGAGGTGTTTTTCTCGTTGATGCCTATATCTCTCTATTTACAGAATCATAGATGTGCTAACTAGAGGCAAATAATCTCCTCAATTTACAAAATAATTTAATCTATACAAGGAAATGATCTCTTCTATTGATATAATCTATTTTAATTGTTGCAATTATCTTTCAAGTGATTTTTTTCATTTATTTTTGAGTTATATCTCCATAATTATCTTTGTTTTCAATTAATTCAATTTTTGGATGCACTGTTTGGCACGCGCCTCACTTACGTGAGATATCTTTTGTCAAATTTCATTTTCTCCTCTGTTTAAGCTAGCTTGAGTGGCCTATACCTCGCTTGAGCAAAACTACCTTGTAAATTGCCCTATTTCTCTAAAAAAGCTCAAAAAATCATATTAAAAACTTCTAAAATCGTAATTCCTATCTAAAATATATTAAAAGCTGAAGACATAATGAATTTGATTCAAAACAAGGCCTAAAGTATACTAAAATATCAAATAAAAGTCTCAAATTGCATATGAATATACAGTAAATTTGACATTTATCAACATTCCAAACTTAAAACCTTGTTTGTCCTCAAGCAAGACTGAACTAAAACAAACTAACCAATAAAAATTTAAAATAAAACTAAACTAAAAATAAAAACAAAGATTCACAATGATAAGTTATAAACACGCTTCTCTTGCATTCCCCATTTTTATTCAATGATTGATTTGATTGTGTGCTTCAATCGTCTAAGTATGGTGCCCAGATTCAACTTTTTAGCTCAACCAAATCATTTGCAAAGCTCAAAACATGCAACAAGAGTGGGATTACAAATCTAATCACATAGCAACTTTACCTCTCATAAAGTTTTTCGCTCTTAAGCTCATGATTTAGCTTGGGTAAGTGTTTCACTCACTTCACATCTTAAACATCACATTTCAACTTTGACTTTCATCTCAAGTTAATCAATACACCCAAGGCATGCATAGATCACTAAGGACTTTATTGGCATGTAAAGAGGCTTGGCTAACAAGGAGTATTGGTTTTTCCAGATATTTCAAAGTAACTTAGAGGAAGGAAAGTGTAATACCTTGTATTTTAACCATGTGACTAAGCCTAGATTAAGCCGGATTAAGCATAAGTTAAGGAATTATAAACATGCTTTAGAAGTCTTTGAGGAAAGCTTAAGAAAAGAAGAAGAAGAAAACCCTGTAAGGGTTGCGGCACTGAAGGCGCCGTGTATTCTGGAGAGTGGCGCCTGGAGCGCCAGAATTGGCGCCTGGGGCGCCAGGGTCTCTGGAGTTTGGCGCCTGGAGCGCCAGATGTGGCGCCTGGGGCGCCAGAGGTGCTGGAAGGTGGCGCCTGGAGCGCCAGGTGTGGCGCCTGAGGCGCCGCGCGTCGGGCAGACTGTTATAAATAGCTCATTTGGAGGAGAAAGAAGGGGAAAAAGAGAGAGAAAAGAGAGAGGGAAGCCATTGATGAGTGAGGAAGCTTCATATCTTTTCTATCGTTCATCTAAACACCTCCGACCCAACTGAGAAAATGATCAGAACCTCGAGATAAGTGAGATTCCCCGATTAATTTTCGGAAAAGAGCGAGAAACAGTGAGATTTGATTTCTCAGAGAGAACCCTGAGAGCTTGAGACCCAGAGGCGAAGGAGGCCTAGATCGAGCGAGTAGTCTGAGGGAAAGGGATTCCCTGGTGCTTCTGAGCATCACAGAGGTAAGAAACTCGAGCTCTAACTGTTGGTTCTGAGTTTTGGATTTTATGATTCTGGGGTTATCTTGAGGAGTGTTTTTGGAGGTGTTAGAGCCGTTATTAGGCTCAGACTCTGTAGAGTCTTATGCTCAGAGGACTGTTCTGAGGAAGTTAGAGCCTTGAATCATCATTATTGATGAAGTTTGATTTTGGCTCTGAGTCAGTCTGAGCAGAGTTAAAAGGTCGACTATTTGACTAGTCTGGACCTTAGAGCAGTTAACAAAGTTGCTCATGAGGCAATATAGATGAGTTTGATCGGTTGAAACTGATCATTATGAGAGGTTGAATTTAGGCCATTGTAAGCAGAGATATGCTTGGCCATAGTTGATCAGAGCTTTTGTGGAGGCTCTGTAGCCTTATAGAGGCTGAGAGGGATCCTGTTGAGGGTCTGAGGATCACTTGTACAGTGATTTGGGTTATGTTTATAGAAAGGATGAAAGTTTCCTTTCATTTGAACGGTTTAGAACCGTGTTTGATATATTATATGCTTGTTCTTGTGTAGGACGTGAGCGTGAGAGCTCTGGTGGTGTTGACCACGAGGCCGGGAGAGCCGGTGATCTGTCTAGAGCAGGTAAGCTCTTGGTCCTTGGTTTGTGAATCCTCTGCTGTGTTCCACCATATACCCAGTGGGGTTATGGTTC
>PYAF01006319.1:30417-41425 GCA_007407185.1 Glycine tomentella
AAAAATACAAAAATAACATAATTTATATAATAAAAATAAAAAAATAATTAAAATGGAAAAAACAAAAATAAATAACAAAACAAAATAATTTTTCTTTTAATGTTTATATTCAATACAAAAGAAAAAATATATAAAATATTAAACCAAACGTAAAAATAAAAAATAATTTTACGACTAAATAAAATAAATTACTAAAATTACTAAAATTAAACAAAACTTTAAAAAAAAGAAAAAAAGAAAACAAGAGTCGTATGGAATAATACGACTTAAAAAAAACAAAAGTCGTATAGAATAATATGACTTCCCAACTGAAATAAATATATATATATATATATAACTGAAGTCGTATAATAATATACAACTTATTTAAGAAAAATGAAAGTCGTATTTCTTTTCACGATTTTATTTTACGACTTTAAAGTCGTAAATTAAAAATTATAACAATTTAGAAGTCGTAAAATGTTATGCGATTTTAAGGGAATAAAATTAAAAAAATAAAGTCGTAAAATTATTTACGACCTTCTTTTTAGAAGTCGTAAAAAATTTTACGACTTACCTCTTTTCCGTAAATTTTTAAAATGCATCCCTAATCGGTAATTTGTAAAAAAAAAAAAAAAAAAGTACCCCCATTACGTAAAGACCCCTCCCAACAACCTCTTGGATCTCTCTCTATAGATCTTGATACCCAGTATATAGGTTGCCTCTCCTATATCCTTCGCGGTGAAGTTCTCTAACAATCAAATCTTCATGGATTTGAACTTGGGAATGTCATTTTCAATGAGTAATATGTCATCTACATATAGCACACGGAAAACAACAACGTTGTCACGAACCTTCAACATTTTCCAAGCAATGCGCTTATTTTACCTTATTTTATTTTATCTTATTTATACAAAAAAAAATGATAAGATATTTTGTCAACATAGAAATAGAAATTAAAAGTTAATAACACGTATTTTGTAATATTTAGTATTTAAATAGTTTTGAAGCAAAGTTTTGAATTTTTTTAAGGTATTACATGAACAAAATAAAATCCATTTAATTATACTGAATTGTCTCAATTGCTTACAAGTTAAATAACCACATTATCCTTAATTTGGGTCCATATAATTTGTTACAAACCATCTTTCTCTTATTTTGAAGATTTGTAAACTAGTTATTTAAATAAAATATTTAACTTTTTAAACTATCAATAAGAATGAAAATTACGTATTAAGTTAAAAATTAAATTTTTTAAATATTATTAAATATAAAAAAAAATATGATAATCATTAAATCTTTCATCAATTAAAATAGTTTTTTAGAACTCTATAAATTAACTGTTTTGACTTAACACACATATTATATATTAATTTATATTTTCATCATCAATAAACTGAAATTAAGAGCTTTTTAATCATATATTTTTCATCATTTTATGTAATTTTAAATACTTATAAATATATAAGGCTTAAATATAGGCATGGCAACTTGACCCGCACCCGTGGGCATCCGTCCGAACCCGCCCTGATGTCAACGGGGAAAAACCGAGTTGACAGGTTTCGGGTTCGGGTTCAGTTTTTCCCCGCCTGCTGAATTCGGGGGCGGGGGCGGTTTTGGTAATGCAGATAACCGCCCCGCTCCCGCCCCCGCCCCTGCCCCCGCCATGCTATATTTAATTATTTACAAAAAATACTTTTATATATGTGGAATATTTTGGGATAAAGGCTTAATTTTATTTAAGAATTAGGAGTATAACTAATTTTATTTTCCAGCAATAAACATCTAATGTTGAAATTTTATTGTAATTACATACATTTGAGACTTGGCGCGATCAAATTTTATGTTATAATTATTGTTTAAAATTAATTTTTTAATAATAATTTTTAATTGTTCGGAAGCGGGGCGGGGGCGGGGAAAACCGACCCCCGTCGGGGGCGGGGGCGGGGACAACTTTTTAGCCCCGTCGGTTTTTGGGGGCGGGGGCAGGGGCGGTTTTTAGGGGCGGGGGCGGGGGTGGTATAAGTAAAAACCGCCCCCGACCCGCCCCGTTGCCATGCCTACTTAAATATGTTTTCTCCCTTAAATTTGAAAAATTTTGATTTTGATCACCTAAGTGAAAATTTATTATTTCCACTCCCTCAAATTAGTAAAAGAATATTTTTAGTCCTTCACATTAAATTTAAGGAACTAAAAGAAGAAATTTTTTAGTCTTCCAAAATTATGTTAAGGGACTAAAAACAACATTTTACAAATTTGAAGGACTAAAAAACAAATTTTTAGTTTAGGGACCAAAACCAAAATTGTCACAAATTTTTAATAAAAATATTCATTACATTAATTATTTAAGATACTTTATATTTATATTAATTTAATAACACATAAGCTCGTGTATGTTTAATCATTAGTTGTCTTCTATTTTTTAAGTACTAAACAAACAATTTTAGTTTTAATTTATCATCAAAATGAATATGAATTAATTAGGCAAAAAAAATCAAATTCATTTGAGAGAAAAAAAAAAATCTTCAATGAATTTGATTGAGAAGCATAGTTGTGAAACCCAGTTCGGATCGACCAGGTCGGTTTCACTATTGGACCGGTCAAGCAATTGACCCAAAATGACTCGGCCAAACCCGGTCAGTTAGGTCACCAAATCCCAATTAGACCGGTTTGACATAGCCGTTTTACAAAAAAATGTTAATTTTGGATATTTTTAAAAAAAAATGGATTTTAGATTATTATCAATTGTTATTTTGGATTTTAGAAAATGAGTGGATTTTTCTTACTCAAATAATGTTAGTTATATACTTACATATATAATATATACATATATAATTTTGAATTTTTAATATATATCGAGTCAAATCGGACCAATTACTAGCCCACCGATTGGATCATTGACTCATTACCTTGACCAAATCGGACCAATTACTTACAACAAACGAGGAATTTATAGAAAACATGTATCTCTTGTTTTAATCATATTTTCTAATCAAGAAAATGTTGAGAAAGAGAATGAGAGGGAGAGGGAGAGAGAGCAGGGAAGAGTGTACTACGGTGAAACGGCGAGGAAGGAAAGCATTTAGATCGGAAAATGTGGACAATAAGACGAGAAAGAAGTTTTTACCAATTTTAATTCCCAGAATATTATGGAGCGAAAGAGTTGCAGATAGTTTTTCATCAGTGGGGGAGGGTGCAAGACGTATATGTTCCATATAAGCATTATATAAAGGGGAATAAGTATGGTTTTTGTGAGGATGGGGGAGATGCATGACGTTCCAGAAATGGAGAAAAGGCTGAATCAGATATGGATGGGCACGTAGGAAATGAGGGTCAACGTGACAACGGGTGGTAGGGAGGAAAACACTATGGTGGTGAGGGTGCAGGAGAGGAAGGGTGTAAGCCAGGTGAATAATAAAGGTAGCATGAGAGATGGTCATTCTTATTCTGAGGTTGCTGTTAAAAGATTTGATATGGTGTGTAGAGGCCTAAAAGTATAGATAAAATAGTACATGACAATCAAAAGGAATGTGGTGATTGGAAGGGTCTGTCATTCACCGTGGAACCAGAGGGCATGAGGTGGCTGGAAGGGTGCTATGTGGGAAGAGTTAACGCGCCAGAAGTGATATATACTTTACACTATACAAGACAGAATGATACAGGAAGGTTTAAGTTCTCTGTCTGTAACCATGGTGGGGGGAGATAGGGTTTTCTTAAAGCCATTGGAGGGGGACGATTTGGAGGAATTATATTGTTCAAGGAGATTGAAATCATTATGTCACAATTTTTTTTATCAAATTGATAAGTGGTCGCTGGGTGTACTTAAGGAAAGGTATGTCTGGATAAGGTGTCATGGCGTCCCCCTACATGCATGGTGAGTGGATTTCTTTGAGTTCCTTGTGGGAACGTTTGGTACGTTTTTAACAAAGGACTCAGATACAATGCTGAAGAAAAGGCTGGACGTAGCAAGGATGATTATTCAAACATCTTCTTCTGAAGTGATTAATGTTGTTAAAAATATTCTAATTAATAGTTCATTTTTAACAATTCAGATTACGGATGAAACTTTTACTCCAGCATCATATGGCAATGAAGGGGCGAAGAATTCATCAAACACAAGGTCTGTTTCGGGGTCGTCATGCTTTTCTGGTCACATTGGGAGGAGTACCTAGACAGGGAAGAATTGGAGTTTCAAATTCGTAATAATTTGAATGGGGAGGAGGAATATATGGTGGAAATTGCGAAGGGGTTATTGATGGAGATTGTGTAGTTGGTGTAGTTGATGAAGTCGTAGGAGATACGTCCCCAAACACATGGTGTTAATTCTGAAAATGGGGCAAGTGATCAAGGAAAGATTCAATCTACGAAGAACAATGATTGGGTGGTTGAAGGTCAAGTGATGTGGTGCATATGAGTAGTGGAGAAAAAACAATAATCAAATTGAAGAAATTCGTCAACTGAATAGTCATTTAGAGTTAATTATTTTTTAGTTATAGACATGACAATTATATTTTTTAAAAACATATTTGAGCAATTAAAGTAGTTTGATAGTATTTTTGTATTTTTTTTATTCAAATAAATTAAAGTCCTTAGATGATAATAACTTGAGAAAATGTTGTGCTCATGCCTACTCTACCTTTTTCCATGGCAATTTTTTGGATGTTGATTTAGAAGATTTTTTTTTCTAAATTGAAAGTGTTGCAAATGACTTTGCCCGGTAACTTAATGACATTCATTGAAATTTTTGAATTTGTCAAAGCCACAAAAAATTGAAAAAGATATGTTAAAAAATATTGACGTTAATGTTATTATTAATGATTTTGTATCTCAAAATGTTAGAAGAAATCATTTTTCACTATAATTTGTGTATTTTTTATAGGTGATGAGTAAAATAACAAGTGCGTCAATGATAGATGATAACATAGAGTTTATTGAAGAAAAAAGTTGTAAAAGACCTATATTTATTATTTCCTCATGGGTCTACAAAATGTCAGGATAGGCCCTGGGTTGGTCACTTCTAAAGTGTTATGTTTTGTATGGAAAGCAATTAAAAACAGGATCCCTTCTAAAGTAAATTTGTGAATGAACAAGTTGCATTATATTCAATGATGATATCATGTGTGTTGGATGCAAAAACGTAGAAGAATCTATGGATCATTTGTTTTTCAAATGTAAGCTGTTTTCCAAGATTTGGTATTATTGTTATAAGTGGATGGGCTATGTGAGTGTCATGCAGAATTATGTAGTAGGCCATTTACAACTATTCCAAGGGATACCTTGGAATGAAAGTTTGGACAAAGATGAATGGGAGACAATCCGGTTTGTGATTATTTGGGTTATGTGGAATGAGAGCATAAGATGATTTTCGAAAATGTGGAAGTTGATATACAGAATTTAGAGGAGAAAGTTAAGTTCACATCTAGATGGCATGTTTGCAGGTGCAAAAACGTGTGGAAAAGCAGCAACAGAGCAATGAAGGATAATAGATGGTTTTGTGACAAAAGGGTGTGAAGAATATAGTTCTCGGTTTCGTCAACTGCCCTGGTATCAACTAACTAGAATGAAGGAAAGCATGGTGATGAAACCCAAGGAATAGCATAGGTGTTTATTGAAAGTTTGAAAAGTGCAGCACCTTGGTCCAACCGCGATGTGCTCACATAAGGGTAAAAAAAAAAAAAAAAAAATCGATGCGGAAAAATAGACCATTTGTGCACCTCGTGTGTGTGCTTAGGAATTACTCATTGAAATACGTTGGGATTTTAAAAATACCTTTATCACTTGAAGGTTCAAAGAAGATGACGCCCTCCAATGATAATCCATATAGTTATCTCCTTCTTGCAAGTGAGAACTTCTTCTCTTTGATTCCTCCTTCTCCTTGGTGGCTTGCTAGGCACATGCAAGGTGCGAGGCTTTCAAGTATTTGGTTTCTTTTCTCAAGACTATAATGGTGCCTTGAGGTCATGTAAAGGTGCAGCAAAAGAAGAGAGACGATGAGGGAGAGGAAAGGCTAGATTCACAACCAAGAAAGGAGGGGACACAATTTTCTTCTCTCAAATCCTCCCCACATAGGCGTCTATTTAAGGTGAGATGAGGTTATTGCATTGCATGATCCTATCACTCCGCCCAAGTTGTTGGGAAAATTTGAAAAAAAAAATCTAGCAAGATTCTCTCCAAAAACCGTCACCCTCTTCCTCTCCTCCCTCCAATGTTTGTTTCAATAATAATTCATTTGAATTCAGAATTCAAATGACAATGTTGTTGAGAGAATCTTCATCCAATATTTATTGGATAATTCATTTAGATAATTTAAATTATCCTCAACAACCTAACCTCATAGAATTTAAAATTCAAATTTCAAATTCCAATTCAAATTTCAAATTTGAAATATAAACTCAAATATAAATTCAATCTTATCCCAGTTCGTAATTTGAATTTGAATTCGAATTCAAATTTTGAATTTCAAAATTCAAATTTAAATTTTGAATTTATCCAAAACTTATTTTGATCAAGTTAACTCCTTAACTTACAAGGATTCATGGCCCAAGGCTCATCGGGCCTGTCAACACATTTGGGCCCATTAGTGAAGAATAGGAGTGTTTGCGGGTCGGTTCGGATCGGTTTTGGCCAAATTTAGGACCCAACCCAATCAAATTTGATCAGTTCGATTTTCAGGAAAAAAAATATGAAACTCAACCCAACCAAATCTAACCCGTTCATAAACAGTTCAGTTCGGTTCGGATCACTGGGTTACCCATTTAATTTTTTTAGAACTATTATTTTACATCATGATTCTTTTAAATATCTCATATAATTAACACAATATTATCAAATGTATGAAAGTAGTAAAATTGATTCATTTAATACCATCAACATAATATTCTAAAATAAACTTATAATATAAATTAAAACATAAGATTTTTGAACAAGATTTACTATAATAGTCTGAATCACAACTGTTTCTTACAAACCAAACTTTGTTATAACCAACTTTGTTGCAACCAGATTTGCTGAAACAAACAAATAAAAAAAAATATGATTCATTAATATTATAAACATGGTAAACAAAATATGAAAAAAAAGGTAAGGTAAAACAGATAACAATATACTTGAAAGTTTTTTTTTTAATAAAACTGTGGATGGTCAATTTAAGTCAATTGATAACTTTTTTAATATTGAAAATTATTTCATTTGGTCCAATTTTTTGAAGCAATCGAGAACTTTTTTAATTATAAAAGTCTTCTATTAAAACTTTTATAACATGAATATTGTGTTGGTCTCATATGAACTCAAGAGGGGGTGAATTGAGTTTTATAAAATAATTAATAATTTAAAATCAAACTCAAAACAATAATATGAAGATAAGAGATAAAGAAGACACGATCAATTTTAACGTAGAAATCCCAATTGGGTAGAAAACCACGACGTCCAAATTGGATAATCAATCTAATAGACAACTCCACTATGATAATTTTCTGTACAAGAGTTCCTAGTATCCTAGTTTCCTAGTCTACCCTTACACAACAATTATCTCAACTGGTATCCTTGTTTCTCAGCAAAAAGCTCTAGTCTCAATTCACCAAGAATAGAAACAGACTGATATCCTTGTTTCCCAGCCAAACCGGTATCCTAATTTTCCAACCAGAAGTCGCACGTCTTAATTCATCAGGAACAGAAACAAAACTGGTATCTTAGTTTTCCAGATGCAACCTTTTCTAAAGTCAAGAAGAAAAATACAATAAAATAGTTATCTTTACGCTTCTATTTCTTAAGTAAATAAGTACCTTTAAATCCTAATGGAGAGTTGAAGAATCAAACTTGTCAAACACTTCTATGTGATCTCACAACAATTCTCTCTATGATGCAAACGTAAATTCTCTAAGACTCTAATATTATTTGGAATGAAATGCATACATGAACACCAAAATATGTTTTTATTTATACTAATTTAAAGATATGATTCTAACCAATTTTTGAATGCAATTTTAGATCTATTTTGTCATATTATCCAATGCAATCTTAAAGATATTCTATTATATTATGCAATGCAATATTTAAAATATTCTATCCTATTTTTTAATGCAATATTAAAAAATATTTTATCATATTTTTTAATATAATCTTAAACATTTACAATACTACACATTTTTTTATTGTCAAATTATTTTAAAAATTTTTAATATATATATATATATAATAAAATTTATATTATTATTAGGAGTTCAGGGATCGGGTCATCAAGTCAACGGATCTGTAAATCCAAACCCATGACCCAATCTGTACATGAACAGTTTTGATCGGTTCGGTTTAGTTTTGACCAAAATATATAAATGACCCAATCCAAATTATTCGGATTGGTTCGGATCAATTCGGGTTTACAGATGACCCGTACCCGTGAACACCCCTAGTGGAGAAACCAATTTCACCACTAATGTCCCAAATAGGGCACATAATTCAAATGGGCTTGAAGTCCAACTCTAACCCAATTTAACTCATAGTCTTGATAAAGTCCAATAACTAATTATTGGTCCAAACTCGCTATAATTTGCAACAAAGAATAACCTTTGTGTGTAACCCATTAGGCCCAATTAGTCACTGACATAAATAACCTTGGACCAATTAAACTCTTTTAATGGACCCAATTCATTTAATGACCACATAAGACACTAGTAATGCTTTGCGGCCCTAAAACTAATTGAGTTGATTAAGTGATCTACATTTCTAATTTGGATATCATGTCTCCATCATCCTTCACATCGTCATTCACATTTAGTCGAGACTAAAGATAAAGTATCATCTTTCTTTATTGACTAAATATAGCTTTTCATAGGAACTAGAAATCTTCTTCTATTGACTCTAAGACAGATCATGACTCCTCATGATCTCTTACTATGCATAGATTCCTGAGTCAACTAGAAGTCATCCAAGCCCTACAAGTCTTGTGAACGACTAATTTCTCGTAAGGGATTGTGAGTCCTTTCAACATGTCCATCTATACTCATGTATTCAGATTATACTTAAGAGTACACTGTTCTCCCCATTTTCAGGAGGATAGAGTCATACAATCAAAGTATAACCCTAGGACATAGTATTTGATGACATACTCAAGTCTAGGACAATCTGCACTACCAAACGATGAGAGACCTTTACAAATCCAATGATATTTTAAAGAATTCTTGTGGAGTCTCTCGGTGGGTCAGTTTAGTGTCATCTGTTCCCCAACAAATCTACCCATGACATCAGCTAAGGCAACACCATGCCTACATTTCATGAGGTCCTTACCTTGTATCTCTATACAAGTAGAAGGTGTTATACTAGTCTAATTGAGATAATTAATGTCCTTTCTTGATGATTCAAGACTAGAAACAAGCTTTAGACAATAGACATATAGTGTCCTCGAACCCTCATGATCACAATTCCTATCATAGATCCTCGAGTGTACATTTGTTCTATTCTTAGAAATAGGCTAATTCACGACATAGAATCGATGACGGTTATTTGATAACCGTCATGGACGGTGGTATTTTTGCAATTATATTGAAATTTAGCATCTTGCATAGCAGCCTACGATGACTGTTATAGAAAACCGTCACCCTTTTCCGCTATTTCAAAGACATAAAAGTGTCAATCTTTCATAATAGCTATTTGCGTCTCCTGTGCCCTAGTCGACACACCCTCAACCTCTCGACCCCTTCACTGCAACAACAAAATCGCTCCTTTCCGTTTCCGCACCTCCGACATTGCAACTTGGACTTCTGAAGAGGGACCGTTCAGAAGTGATTGCAGACCCTTGGCTCTTGTTTGGTCTCTCGTTCCAATTTGCGTAAGGTGAGGGGTTTTTCTTGGTGTTGTGTTCTGGGTTAGGGGTATTTTCTTGGTGTTGTGTTCTGGGTTAGGGTATATTATCGTATTTCAGTACAAGGTTTTGGGTGGGTATGTGTTTGATAAGCATTTTTACTATGCAACCAAAATCTGTTTTAGGGTAATGCTCGGCGGAACTTCGTCACAATCTCACCTCTCACGCACTGATTCTTCTCTCATTGTTGTGATTCCTTCGCAGAGAATTGGTACCAATTCCTGTCTCACTCTTGTGATTCGTCTCACATACAGTGCTCTTGCCTTTCATTTCCTCTCTCATTTTCATCATTCCTCTCACTTACTGTGCTGTTGCCCTTGGGTTTTTATCAATTTTTCAGGGTTTGTTCTTGAAGGTAAGATTTGAGTCTGGTTCATGTTGAAGATATTGAGGAGTTTCTTGTGGTAGCCTTCTCGGGATGGTAGTGTCATGTCACTACAAGGTTCGCTTTCTCATTGTCCTTGTTTCTAGCCTTCTTTAGTTTCGCAGAGAATTTAATTTTGTATAAGGTTTTTCTGGTTGTTCTGTGATTTTTTCTCACTAGAATCACCAATCTTCCAGAATAACTACCTACCTTTCATCCCTTGTATCAGTTACTAGAACAACTGAAATATAACGTGATATATCTGATTATACTGAATAATTCATGTTAGATATAAAAACTGTTTATGAACTTTCACGTAACAGCTTTAAATTTAGGGAAAATCCATTCATATAGAGTGTCAAATCCTCTGCAAGTTCGATCCTTGCTGCTCTCATTATTCTAATTCTAAATAATTTAAATAAAAAAGGTAAATTATGCCCGTCACTAGGTCTAGGAGATGAATATAATATTAAACTACCTTGCCTTTAATAAATTAATATATGCCACACTTCAATCTATTTTAATAAGAACGAGCTTCTTATGGGTGATGTTTTTTTCCTCTGTTACTCTCAACATCTTCAACTACTTTTGAATCCTTATTATTCACTTTGGAACTCTAAAAGATTAAATTAAGATTCTGCATTAAGTTCCAAAACCATCAGTAGCAGTAGTATGTTTTTATCTAAAGTGAGGGGGGTGTAATTTTTAAACAAAGAGGGAAGGACACTGTAATCTGATCATCTTTAAGGGGAAGGGAATGTAACTAATCAGAAAAATTGAATTCCAGCACCACGTAGATGGGCTACTGCATA
>PYAF01006319.1:42992-82368 GCA_007407185.1 Glycine tomentella
GGTGCCGGCTGATTCCAGATTTTAATACTTGAATCTCTCTCATTTCATCCTTAGTTTTGAAACTTCCATTCATCTGTTTAACAGCCATTTCAATTGCACTGATCCTTTTCTGCAAGTCTTGGAAGTCTGGAAGTGCATCTGTTGCCATAGCATTCTGATCTTCAGCTGTTTGTGGACCACCTTCAGCATATTTGTGATCTGTCAAATCTTTAATCGGGAAACAAAGATTTAGACAAATTACATCAATATATGCAATAGTGGCTGGTTCCCAGTTGAAGACACCATGTAAATTACCTTTAATACTTTGTAGTTATGAGGATTTACATGTGCAAGTGTCTGCATCTCCAAGGCTGTTATACTATCATTCAAAGTACTAACAGCAGGGACATAAGCAGCCAACTGACCACGTAGTCTCCCATTTTCACCTTCCAACTTGTTAATTCTTTCTTTCATCATTTCACTTTCCATACCTTTAAAGTTGCTTTTGCGTTCAAGATCTTCACATGCATCAGCTAGCTCACGGACCTTTTCTTCAAATAATGTTTCATTGACAGCAGAAATCTGCAGTCTGGTATAGAGTGTGGCAGCCTGAGTCTCCCATTGTTCAATCTCATTTGTTCCCTTAAGCAGTTCACAATTTAGCTTCTCTTCCCTGAGTTTAATTTCTCCAAGTTCTTGATGCAGGTGCCTCATTTCAGCCTCCAACTTCTGATTCACTTCACAAAGGCATCCAAGTTCATCATTTTGAAGATCCTTGTCTGAGGATAATTTTAAAATTTGACTAGCTTGGTCTACAAATATCACCCTGGCTTCATCATACTTGCTCTTTAGATCTTCCACCAATCCTTTTAATTCTCTATTCTCATCATGTAAAGCACTAAACATCTTTGCTGCTTCCAAAATCTCATTTTCCTTTTGAGATAACAATTACTTTCCCTTCCTAATCTGACAATTTAGTTGATCATTAACGGATTGAACTAATTTTAGTTCATTGCTTGACACTACAAAGGACTCTTTGAGATTCGAGTTTTCCATTTGTACATCTTCTAATTTGCCCATCATTATTTTTCGTTTGTTCTGAAGATCAGCATTTACTGAACAAAGTCTATCGAGATCTTGCCTTAGCTCTTTAAGTGTCTGGAGTTTTTCAAACAGAATGTTCTGGTAGATCAGAGAAAGATTAGATTGTGCTATTGTCTCATGAATCATAATGCAAATTTCTTCTTCCAACTTACTTTTCTCTTCACCCAGGTCCAGAAATCTTCTCATCAAGGCATTTTTCTCTTCAAAGGTTTTGCAACTTTCTTCCTTTATGTTTTGATGATCCTCTTTCAAGTCAAACAGCTGTTTGCATAGGTTCTATATTTCAGTTGTCATTACTTCCATTTTCTCTTCTCCTTTGCTTATTGCCAACTTCAATTCCTGATTCTTCTCCAATATCTTTTGTACCTCTGCTTGCAATGCCAAGAACTGCTTAGACTGGGTTCTCAACTCCTTATCAAGAGAATCTCTTTCTGTCAAAAGATTTTCGGCCTTTAATTTCAACTGGCCAAGGAATGCAACAAGAACTGAATTCTCAATGGCCACTTGCTGGCTTTCATTGAAAATTGTGACAAAAGAATTCTGTGTCTCCTGAAGTTTGCCATGTATGTGGTTCATAAGCTCCTAGTCTTCTTCAGTCACATCTTCACACCAAGGCTGACAGTTAAAGTCGAGAGTCTTTAACACCTGAAGCAGCCCAATCCGTAGCATTTTAATCTTCTCAGACAACGTATTCACATCAACTTGCTTTTGAACATTGTCATTCTCCAACTTAGATATCAATCTATCAGAGAGTTTGGAAGCCTCTAAGAGTCTTTGACACTCAACTAGAAGAGACAAATTCTTCTGCTCCAAATCCTGGATACATTTCTGCAAGACGAAAATTTTCATTTGAGCATGTACACCTCTGTCCAGTTCATCTTCATATTCCTTTTTCTGGTAATCTGATCTTCTTGGAGAACAAAAATCTGTAATTCCTTCTCAGCCAATTGACAGTCATTGAATTGCCCAATTCTGGAATGCTCTTCCCTCTCAGCATATAAGGAAACAAGTAGCTCTTCTAACTTTTGAAGTGTAGACTCCCTTTCTGCTTTCAGTTTCAAATGCTTCTGTTTCAATTCACTGTGTTTTTTCCTAAGATTTTCCAGAGTTTGATGAGTGATGTTCAACTGTGAAACCAACATTTCTTTTGTTCTTTGTTTGGAATTTGGAGTTCAGGCAATAACAATTACCGAACCTTTCATCTTCTAACAATAACACTCGCTTTTCCAGTGTATTGCCAAAATTAAAGCCGTTTAATTCTTTGTTGCTCGATTTTGGTGGTCAATAGTGCTATGCTAAGCTTCAACTACCAACATGTGCAGCTTAGTTTTCCTTTAAATTGGTGTCACATTTATTTGATTTGCAATCTAGACCCATTTAGATTTAAAATACCATTCCTTTCTTTTTAAAAGATTCTAATAGTAGTATTTGCAATATTATAATACAGCATGTTCATATCCTAGAATTTTCCTTGTATGTTATTTCTTCTTATCAGGATAAGTTGATGTGGGGCTTACATTCTCAGCTTTTTATACTTTATTGTCGGAGAAGCTGCAGATATGTGTCACCTGTTTTTTTTGCTAGATTATTAGATACCATTTCCGACCATTGATAAACAAATGAATGATTGTCTCTATTCATTGCATATTTAGATTATCTTTTCCTGCACATGCTGCCCCCTCTTAGTTGTCTGAATATATTTTATATATAGGACGATTGTGTCATGTGGATTGCAATACAATTTTTTATATTTATCTTGTTTGTCTTGTGTTTGCTATGATGCTTACATATTCTACTCATGAAAATTCCATGAAGCATAGGATTGCTTGTGTTGTGGCATGCTATGATAATTCATTAATAGACTAATAATATGGAGAATGCAATCAAATATTTGTACCAGTCATTTTTTATGGTGTTGTGAGATTTCTTGAATCATAAATCATAATGCTGATCTGTCCAACGCTTCCTATCATGTCAATGAAAAAGTAATGATTTACTTTACTGTTCCACTAATGTAGAATCAAATACCCTGTCTTCAGTTAATTCCATTTAAGGAAGGTGTTTGAACTTTGAACAATTTGTTTGTTCCCTAGAGCAGGCATTTAGAATGTTGATATCAGTTATGAGATGTTTAGCTTGTTTTGTGCTGGCAATTTGTTTTATGTGAACACCTTTAGCACTATCAGTTGTTTTCTTCTCCACTGTGAATGATTGGGTAACTAATTTTTCATTATTTGCCTGGGAAACTATCATTTGATACAAGTTTTACATGGTTGGTATAATTATGTTGGTACATTAAGGTAGATGTCTGTGCTGGTGGGTACACTACACTTGAATTGCTCACATTTAAGTACACAGGAGTCATGTTCTGTGAACAATTTGGTTGTGCCCCCCTTTACTTTGTTGCTGCCTGTGTTCTATTATCATATATGTCTTCATTTTGTCATGTTCTGAGGCTCTTTTATTTCCATTTGAAAAATTTAAGCACGTGGTTATGCTTTTAGTTTTTGTGATTTTTCTTCACTCTTCTCCGTTACACGTAACGATATGCATTTTGGATACTGGTCTTTCAGGTCTTGCCCTATTTGTGCTTTGTCAGGTAATCTTCTTGACGTACTCTGCAGTGCAAAAATTTTGTTGGTTTAAATGTTTTGTATTGTGATTTCACATTGCTTATGCGCAATGAATTATTTCTCCAACAAATCATGGCCCTGCCATACTCCGACTTTAGCTTGTATATATGTTCCAACTAAGGTTCTCTACAAGCTAGCGGTTTCTAGGAAAATGATTGTTTATGTAAGAGTTCGAGTAAAGTATTTCTGTTGTTCATATTTTTTTGTTTTTACTTGGTTTTCTCCCATTCCATGGGTTTTTAGTGTGTGAATATTTACCAGCTACAATCATGGTATGGTTTTCTTCACTATGTATGGTATGGTTTTTTAAGGAAACGTGTCATTATTCTTGCCGGTGTATGTGTTGTATTTTTTAGTCTATATATACTGCATGAGAGTGGTAGTGAAGGGATTGGAATATGTATAGTTTTTGTTTTGTGCTCTTGTAGTGATGGATTGATCAGTGCTTACTTGATTACTTGATTTCACAAATCTAGGTTTACAATATTTATACGTGCAGGAATCAGGATGCTTGTATTCCTTTATTTTGAACATCGAGATCTCAGTTATAATATTCTTATTATAGTTATGATTAATCATAATTTAAGTTAATTTTTTATTTAATATACTATAAAATTATAACCACTTTGGTTTAACAAATATTTAACAATAAAATTTTTATCGCAACTTTTATAAATGGCAATGCAAATAACGAGAAACTAAAATAAGTCTCATCTCATGAACATCCCTTATATGATGAAACCACTAATTTTTATTAAAAGAGTTAAGATCAAAATACGCTGGTTACGTGAGATTTTTTTAAATGTCAGATTTTTCTTTTAAATGACCATTTGGCCAATTTTTTTGACATTTAATAAAAGATCTCATATAGTATAAATTTAATTTTATTCTCCTGAGAAAAAATCGTTCTTACTAGCTAGATACGCCAAGCGTATATGAAACAAAAAGTCAAAAACTCTCATGGGTGGGGATGTGACTATGTGAGTACTGGGTGTTGCTGCTTGTAAATTGTAGGGGAAATTGTTCTGTGTGCTCTGCAAATTAACTATATCATGTCTTATGCGTTACTGCCTAACTTTTGATTTTGTACATTAGGTAAAATGTCAGGTATCTGATTTCTTTTGGATTGGTTGATAAGTTAAATAAGTATCATATTTTAATGTAAACATGGATTTAATAGAAACGGTTAAATACAGTATAATATTAAGTTTTGCTTAGTTTATTTGACCTTTACACACGTATATAACAAAAATGATTTGTGGTACCTTAAATTATATGTTTCTAGCTTATATAATGGATGGATCAATTATTATGATGATGTTTAACTTGAGTTTTCATTTTGAACATAATGTTTAGACCTCACAATGGCCTAAAGCTAATGACTAGCCTTAACAAATAAACAATTGGAAAAATTGATGTTACTCATAGAAGTGACTTGTAATTGCGTTCTGCAGGATATGTATGCCAAGGTTTGAGAAAAAATTGAAGAACTGAATCGCAAAAGGCTAAAAATTGAATCTCAAATACATACCAAAGAAGTCATCCAACCGTAATTAAGGTAACAATTATGTCCCATTGAAGCCTTCTATGTTTAACTGTGTATAATCCGAAATGTGATGTGTTGCCTGTCACTTTAGAAATGTATAGTGATTTCACTGTCTTTTTTGTTGCTCTTTGACCATCCAAATCATATTGACTATGATGCATCAAATACTTTCCAGAATTCTTTTACACACTGGTATCCAATTGCTACAAGCTGTATATGAATCCAAACTTAGAAATCAACAAACAAGTATGAAAATACATTTTAACCTATGCTCACACAAGTCCCTATCAGTTATTAAACATGGACCACACTAGACCAGTTGGTTTGATTGATCTAACTGAAAACTGGATCTGTAGCTTATCAAATTGAAAATACATTTTAACCTATGCTGACACAATCAACTTGGCTTTGAACAGGACAGAAAAAGAAAACTCAACCTGTTGTGGTCAATATGATGGCAAAACCATTCTCAACAAAAATAACAGAAAACCATTAGGTTCTCCAAGCCAGATAGCTCGTCCCTTGCAGAGGCATTCATAACTAAACCCACACTCCAGCAATAAAACAATGCACCACAACACACTGAATTCTTTGAGCATCATATCTCCCAGAAGCGAACTAAATATAACAATCTCCTGTATGTATTTTTGGGGGTGAAAACAATCATTGGACATTGTGCCCCAGAATCAGATTATGATAATTAAGCTTCAATTGCAATTGGTGTCTAGACAAAAGAAACTTTTAGAAGAAAATCTGAAATCAACAGATCAAAAACATCTAACAGTCACCATATGCACAACTTCAGGCCATTAGACAATCCAAAGTCAAGGTCCAATTATAGTAACCATTCTTGGATTCAACCCTACAAATGCTATAGTAGGATAACACATAGTGGGATCATTGTTATTAAAAGTGCACAGTCATTACGATATGACAGCACCCCTCCCTGCACTTCTGCTTGCCATCACAGAGCCGGTTGAGTTGCAGCTGTAGCACCACTAATCATGGCTGATTTCATGGCCATCCTTGCCATTTGCGGCCACTCCTCTGCATTGTTGCCAGATAGGGATCAAGCTACTTCAAGATTATCTTTAAAAGAGTTACTCCTCATATTCAACCTTCATTTTCTTTTAATCTAATGGTTCTAAAAAGCAACTCATCTAACTGTTAGATTATAAGAAAATGAAAGGTGGAGATGAACAGTAATTATTTTAAGGTTACTCTTGGTGTAACTCCATTAGATTACAAGAGAATGAAGGGTGAAGATGAGGAGTAACGCTTTTAAAGTTACTCTTGAAGTTGCTCTTTTAAGGTTACTCTTGGAGTAACTCTTTTAAGATGTTTGTGTGTGTGTGTGTGTAGGGGGGGATGGGGGGGGGGGGATAACACATGCTGCTGTTCCCATTTTCCTTTGTTGGCCGTAGTGTGCACTTCTCAGGCCAATTTCCTTGCTTCTGTATTTCTGCCTTCCTTTTCCCTGTCCACAGAATTTGTGGCATTATGCAATTGTCCGAATCACTGTTGTTGTCTCGGGAATTTCTACGGAAGCATGAAATTTTAAAAAAGTTGATGACTTGTATTTTTCACCAACTTGCTAGTCATGCCTTTGACTACTGTTTAACATATGGTTTTTGATTGTTAATGATGAATATGCCTTTAATTTTAAGTTTTAATTTGAGCATTAATATGCTTAAGTGCAAATCATTTGCATAAAACCATCCTGCTCATAGTAGTCAATAGCAGATAGTACTAGTAGTGTAAAGCAGCTGCTCCCAAAAGTTCCCAGTAGCAGTTTCTCCACCCACCACAATAGCAGCATGTGCTACTATTGACTACTATGGGTAAACACAGGAAAAACAACAGGTGACAGACAGTATTTAAAATGATTGACAGTGCAAATTTTACAACAGTATTAGCATACTGCATTAAGTTAGCAAATATGACCCAATTCTACAAATCTAGCTAAGTCAATCAATCAAGCAGTTGCCTTTCATAGGAAACTAGGATTACCAGAAATAGAGCTTCAAAACTGTCACAATAAGAAGATTACAGAGTTCACACATACCTATCGAATTCTAAGATGAGTTCTGATTAACCACCCAGAATTTATAAATATGAAGCCTACAAAAACAGATCGCACAGTGGAATACCATGAATTTCTAATTGTATTTAAATCTCCCCAATATTATTATAATCTGTCTGTTATTGTCACTATAAAATGAATTCTTAAAGAACCATTCCATTTATGTTTTCATTTTTCTTTGTGGCTGTAGGAACAATCATTCGAATAAGTTATATTTTCATAAACAACCCCCAGGCATTTGGTATATATTCTGTTGCGGAAGTATTGTTTTACTACTACTATTACTTTATTAATAACATTATAATATGCATACTACTACATAATTATACGTGCATTTAGATTGAATTAAATCTATAAATTATATTTGAAAATGTATCAAATTGCTTCAGGTAAAGTAGCGTAACAAAATTACTGAAATGATTCATGATTGACTGAAATAATATTTGTCTGATATTTTATAAGAAAAGTTTTGGGTTCGTCTATTGTATGCCACTTCCAATCCTATATAAAAATTAAATACCTAGCTAATTCAGCGAGACTAATAAAAGTTCTTAAATAGGTTGATATACTTAATAATGCTATAAAATTAATTTAATTCTAAGCTATCTATAACATTAATTGGTTTAAGTTGTCATTAAATTTCAAAAGATTAGTTTTGTCAATGAATATATCTTATTTTATTAATAGCTCAATAAATAAATTTACTTTCATGAAAATGAGTATATATCATTAATAGATATTATAAATAATTAAGGATAAAAAATTAGCAATTAATAACTTAAAAATGGTCTTGTGTTTCTTATAATTAAAAAAATTTATTCTTTTGTTTGTTATATTAAAGATCAAAGGTAATATATATTGTAGATGTTTTTAATCAACTAATTCAAATATAATAACCTCCCGTAGATAATATATGGTTGGGTGAAGATGTTAATTTGGGTTTAGCACAACCGACTACCCTATTTAATTCACTTAAATGAATTGAGTTGTGCTATATGATTTAAATTTTCATATTATAATAAAATTTATTGTCATATATGTTAAAATTTTTTGATTTCACTACTACAGCTTCCCCTTTCAAAGTCGGTCTTTTCACCCATACAAAGTCGGTTGTACAACCGACTTTGTCTCAGATGTAGTTGAAAGGTATGCACAAACAAGGTCGATTGTACAGAGTCCGTCTTTGAAAGCGTTATTTTTTTTTTTTTGCACAATGAAGATTCAAAGACGGTTATAAAAATAACCGACTTAGAAAGTTCAAATTCAAAGTCGGATCTTTTAGGGTCCGTTTGGTCGGAGAGAAAATAAAAGGAAAGAAATCGGAAGGAAAGAAAACACGATTAACGAAACATTTTCTTCTGTTTGTTTGGAGAGAAAATGGAAAGAAAAATTATTTTTTAGTTACAAAAATTTAAATTTTTCCTTCCTTCCATTTTCCTTCCGATTCAAATTTTAAAATTTTCCTTCCATTTTCCTTCCTTCCATTTTTTTCCTTCCTAACCAAACATAGGGTTAAGGAACTGACTTTGAAAGATGGATCATCGGTCATTTTAAGTCGGTTCCTAGTTAAAACCGACTTAGAAAGAAGCCACTATTAAGTCGGTCGCATTAAAAACCGACTTAGAAAGGCTTCGAAGCTTAACTTATTTAAGTCGTGTAGAAACAAAGTCGGTTATTAAAATAACCGACTTAGAAAGCGATTTTTAAGACGGTTATTTTAAATAACCGACTTTGAATCTATCAATTATAAAAAAAAACAATTTTTTTTCTCGTATAGCAATTAGACACACATTAGACACATCTAACCAAAATAAATAAATAAAACTGTCAAATAAATACTGATTCACTATATTTCAATTAGCCTTTTTTTTCTCGTATAACAATTAGACATACATTAGGCACCTAAAGCTCCATGCAGGAATAATCTAGAGTTTATAAAAAGAAACTAATTAGTTCTAATTTCACGGCTCCTTGCAACTCATTTATATTTACTTTTATCAGTTCTTAGATTATATACTATAACTCCTCTTAAATTTAGAAACAATTTTTTTATTCATCATGATATTTAGTAACAAAATTATTTCCGCTAAAAAAACAATAACTAATTTTTGTCAGAAAGTATAGCTATTATTTTTTAATAAACATTTAATCTCTTATATTATTTTTTGTTGAAACAATAAGACATATCATTGTTAACTTTATTTTTAAAATTCATTTAAATTAATACCGATGAAGAAATTAAAAAATTATAATATTATCAATATACTTTATCATAATTTATAATTTATTTTTAACACAATTTTTATTAAATAATATTTTGTATGAATCAAGATATTCTTTGATTAAAAGTCAAAGACTAATATAAACTAATATAATAGTATAATAGTATAATAGTAACAAATTAACAATTGAGGGATTATATACAAAAGCTAGGGATCGAGGAATATTAAAGTGAGCATGGCAAATATAATAGTATAATAGTAATCACCGGCAGTGACAAATTAACAATTGAGGGATTATATACAATATTACCGTGTGGTTGAGCTTGTACCAATCTCCAATGAGGACAGTGTAATCACCGGCAGGATGATCGAAAGGAACTGGAATTCTAGGCCTGCTCAAAATCCTAATGCCTCCAAAACCACCAGCAGCTTTGTGGACATAGGCATCAATGTCATCCCATGGCATTTTGGCTCTTTTCCCGTGGCACAAACAAGGGGGTTTCCAATAATACTAAAACAATAAAAAAGGAACGAGAATAAGAATAATCCACCAGTTAGTACCCAATTTTCAGTTTTCCAGTCAAGCAGAAATGCACATACACCAGAGAGAGAGAGAGAGAGAGAATTATCTGAATGATTTGGCTAAAATTCTAGGCACCGGACCAATAAGATTGTTGTATGACAAATCACTGAATTATAATCACAAAACAAGAAATATCTTTAGGAATACTAAAACTGGAAAAATACAAACTGATATAAAGCATAAGACACAATTATACAAAAGAAGAGTTCATGTGTATTACAGAAAATTTAGTTGAGTTATGTTAGCTAGTGACTCTGGGCATTCACCAACCAGACTGTTATTATTGAACCTCCTGAAACAATTTTTGTAACTTCTTAGCATTAGACATCACAACAGATTAATACTGAAAATTGCTTCAGCTCAAGACTTCAAATCTTAGCTGGAATATACTTACAGGTACTGGAGGCTTCTTAGGTGACCAAGAGAGGGAGGAATCTCCCCACTGAAGAAGTTGTTAGAGAGATCAAGTGTTTGAAGCTTAGGAAGTTTGCCTAACTCTGAAGGGATTGGTCCATTTGATACAAGTTTGTCTTCTGATATCCTAAAATTAGAAATGTATGTTTACTTCTAAAATGCATAGTTCACTCGACAAAGAATTCATTAGATATCATTATATCAATATTTGAACTTAAAATATGAGTTTACACCTAGCTCAAATTTCTCAGTCACTTATTGTTTTGGGGGACGGTGAGTGTGAAGAATATGTATGCATGATTTTTCATATTTAAAAGGCTTGAGTAATGTCAGTCAACACCACACAAAAATTGTATAGTGCAGCTGCACCGCATGAACTTAAATCAAGATGTACGGCTTCTATGTAACCCCTGAAATTTTGGATGACTATCTAGGCTTTAAAATATCAAATGCCACAAGTCCCACAAAAAATTCATGTGTACATAGACAACTTGGTTTTTAAAGAGATTAGCTAAATAAACCATTTCTGCAACCTCTGGAAACCAGCATCAATAAGACATTCATTTAGCAAGAAAAACTTATTCTCGTGGTCACTACAACTTAATACATGAAGAGAAGATAAGTTTGCCTTGAAATACCAACTGTAATTTCCATGTAAAGAACATGTTTTTGCCCGGATCTGATACACACACTACACACCCTTGATAGCACAACCACAGGATCACAATGACCCGAAATTCATGTCTTCCATAAAGTAAATTAGTCTAGTAAACTACAGAGAATAGTTGCACTTAACCACTAACACTTCAAGAGATCAGGAAATACAAGTTACCTTCATACTGAACAACCCGCGCCGGAATCACAGGATAGGAGCCTTCACCATCCTCCCATCTCATGGTAACTCTGAATGAGCAAGACTGGGTACAGAAAAGGAAAACATCAGTAATAAACTGCATGATGTAAGGTTCCAACCTAGTTTCTAGTGGGACTCAAGAATTATTATTAGAACAGACATTTTCATTTGAGCAACTCCAAGAAGAATAGACATTTTCATTTTCAGCGAGTTTAGGAATGGTAGTTCACTTTGTGTGCCATGCCATACAGGATCCACTCCAAAAGGATAAGTGTCACGCACTTTTATCAGGCCCACTGTTGTAGCATCCCTGCATCAAAAAGAAAGTATACAAAAAAGGAAAAAGAAAAAAAAATACAGCGAAAGGAGAGGAGCAAACCAGCAAAAGCACGAATCACAATCCTCCCCTCTTCAAAACAGCAGCAAGATGGACCTTGAAAGGAGAGGAGCAAACCAGCAAAAGCACCCCACGAGTGGGTTACCAAAAACAGAACCGAACACAAAGGAGAGGCGGACCTTGCCGGAAATCATCTGAAGAGCCTTAAGGAGAAGCTTCTAGAACTCGCAAGGAGACAGAAGCTTAGCCGGTCCTTGAGGAACCGACACCGGAACCACCAGGCCACCACTGCCACCTGGTGAAAGGCCTCACCGGCTGACTAGGGCAACTGACGGGATCCCAAGCCTTAGACGATGGAAGGAGAGACTTCAGAGAGAATAAGGTGACTTCGAGAAAAATTGACACAAAGCCAAGTGACCGTCTGGATCCTAAGAGAAGGCAGACACCAAAATGGCCGACCGAGCTTCCACGCGGCACCAGATGACTCCCTTCAGCACCGCCCAACCCACTATTGGTTCTTGACTTCAGCTACCCGGATCTAGCTCATCACCACCATCCATCTACACATCCAATGGTGATAATGGTTCCGCTCCACCTACACCCTACAGAAACTTAAAATACCCAAACAGCACGAAGAAAAAAACACCAACAGCAGCCCTCTGGTCACACGAAAGAGGAGATTAGAACCAAAGAAGCACTACGGAGTCTCCATCTTCCTCCAATCCGATAGCCAAGCTACAGCGGCTCAGCTGCTGAGAGAAAGAGAGAAAGAGAGAAGAGCTGCGTGAACGAGAGAGAGAAGACGCGCGTAGAAAGGGGACCAGGGCGAGATTAATTGGTTTTTAAAAATTTTTAAAAAAGAATCAAAGTCGGTTGTTAACAAAACCGACTTTGAAAAGGCTAACAATGACGACGATCATTGTCAAAACCGACGTTGTATGGCTTTAATTTTTTTAAAAAAAAATATGAAAAAATACAAAGTCGGTTATTATAGAAACCGACTTTGTAGAGGCTTATACAAGGACGGTCATCTAAAAACCGACGTAGAAATGCAAAATCTATTCATTTAATTACGAAATTGCCATTGAGTGGGATTTAAAATCGGTTTTTTGACAACCGACTTAGATGTGGCGACATTAAAAGTACCTATTGTAGTAGTGTTTTTATAATAATTACTTAAAAAGTTATATTTATAAAAAATTTTGATTGGTTAATAATTAACAATAGCAATGCATGGAAATTAAACTGATAAATAATGATCATATAGGCATTCACAGGGGTTAATTATAAACGATTCAAAAGTAGCAAATAACATACCTGTCTATCAAACCTCCCAGGTCTAAGTAATGCTAAATGAAGAATTTCAGGTCTGTTGGTAGCAGCAATGACTATAACTCCAGTGTTTCTAGTGAAACCATCTATTTCAGTGAGCAACTGATTCAGTGTTTTCTATTTTTTACCATTTTATATCATAGTATTGATACAATAATCTGGATGTTGTAATGGTTTTATGCTATGTGATGGTTTAATTCGAATAGAAAGTGTTAAATGATTTTAATAATTTAATGGTTGTATTAAATGATTCGTAGTTGTAAAATAATTTAAAACAATTTATAAACAAACAATTTGTTAACAAAATTTCGTGTTCATAAATATTGAGATTAAAAAAAAAACAATAATACAAACGAAGACGGTTATTTACAGAACCGTCATCGTAGGTAGACATACGATGACGGTTTTTTCGGAATAACCGTCTTCGTAGATGTTTAATAAGAAATCGTAATAAAAAATTAATATTCAAATTACATACTACGAAGACGGTTATTAAGAAAGACCATCATCGTATGTCTCCCTATGATGATGGTTATTAATCAAAGCCGTCATTGTAGTTATTTAATTTGTTAAAAAATAAAACTTAAGTAAAATATAAATGATGACGGTTATTGAAAAAACCGTCATCGAATGGTTATTTACGATGACGGTTTTTTGATATAACCGTCTTCGTAGGTATTTACCTTAAAAAATATATATTGAATTAAATGGCTACGATGACGGTTATTAAAGCTTAATCATCATTGTAAGTGCACCTACGATGACGGTTATTTATAAAAACCGTCATTGTAGCTATTTAATGATTTAAAAAATAAAACTGAAATAAAATATAAACGAAGACGGTTTTTGGGAAAACTGTCATCGAATGGTAACCTATGATGACGATTTTTCGTATAACCGTCTTCGTAGATATGTAATTTAAGAAAAATGTAAATTAAAATGAAATGGCTACGATGACGGTTATTAAAGCTTAACCATCATTGTAAGTCCACCTACGATGACGGTTATTTTTAAAAACCGCCATTGTAGCTATTTAATTATTTAAAAAATAAAACTGAAATAAAATATAAACGAAGACGGTTTTTGGGAAAACCGTCATCGAATGGTAACCTACGATGATAGTTTTTCGATATAACCGTATTCGTAGATATGTAATTTAAGAAAAATGTAAATTAAAATTAAATGGCTACGAAGACGGTTATAATGAAAAATCGTCATCGTAGATTTTCCAACTTTTAAAAAATGAAATTGAAATTAAATACCTACGAAGACGGTTATTAAAAAGAAACCGTCATTGTATGTATATCTACAATGACGGTTTTGAGTAATAACCGTCATCGTTTCCATTTAAATTAAAAAAATTAATAATTAAAATATTCGATACGATGACGATTTTTGGAATCGTCATCAAAAGACCCCCCTTTTTAACGACACCCATAACAACGAAGGTTCTAGAATTGTCATCGTATAGGTAAAATAACCGTCATCAAAAGTCTGCTCTGTAATAGTGCTTTATCTTTAAACACATATTACTATAAATATAGGTGACACATAAATATGATAAAGATAAAATTTACTCGAATTAATCATAAAATAATAAATAGTACAAAATGTTTAACTGATAAATCAAATTATCTCTAAGACACCTACGTACTAACATTTATGCAGCTAGTTTTGGAAACCAAGGATACAACTTGCCTTTATGCGAATTGCAATAGTTTGTTACAGAGATACGATATGGTCAAATTATGGAACCTTATCATGTTAAAGGATATCAGTCACTTTACTGGTCTTAGTAGATTCATTCTTTTTTACCTGTATTCTGAGGATTGTGAGGATTGTGTTGTAACTTTTGTTCTTAGTTTTAGTATACCTTGTACCGAACTTTGTTTTTAATATATAGCCTGTTTTGCCTTTCAAATATATATATATATATATATATATATATATATATATATCTTGTTTTAGACATCCATAAAATTCATATACATTTGTCTTTATATCCTTTGCTTTCATTTCATGAAGTTTCTCATAGAGACTCTAACTTCATCTTGTACCTTCTGGATATTGAGTGATAAAATCTTCAACAATGGTTGTTTTCTTCAAACAGGATTCATAAGCAATTGTTCATTCCAGTGACTATTTACCTGAAATCTGCAATAATAGGAAATAAAAATCATTTGTGAGCTACAATACCATAACATGATATATGCACAAATTAAATGAAAATTAAATAAATAGATAATTGGGGGGATTAGAAATACTAACATTCCTTAATTTATTATTTGGAACAATATTATCTGGAATCGAAAATGGAAGAAAACTACAAATTAGAAATCAAAAAAATATAGAACATATATATAGTTAAAATGCAAAACAAATATTGACATTCATTCTCAAACATGTTTTGGATATTCAAATCGTGATTGGACAAAAGACAAAATAAATTAGTACCAATTTTAAATGGCAAAAATAGAAGCAACGCAAAAAATAAGTAATTTTTTAATGAAAGAAAGATGGAAAAAGACAACAAAAAAAATCTATACCAATCTTTAGAAGAAAAAAATGAGGAAAAATAATATGTAACGAACGTTTGTACCTTCTAATTTTTCATGATGCTTCTTTTTCTTTTGAGAAAGGGAGAGTAGAATGAAAGTTGAGCATTATATTATAAAAAATAACCACAGTGCTAATTGTAAGAGGAAAAAGTTATTAATAACCATTGTCTTAAAAAGCAAATTACGATAAACCTCTGGTGCAATCAACTATCTGGTTTGCTATCCAAGAGTTACACAATGTTGTGTTTGAACCGTGCTCTCGAGGCATAACATGTTGGAGTTTCAGAAATAACTAGTTTTGGACCCGTGCGCATACGCACGGGACGGCTCCGCTTCGCTCCACCATGTTATGCTAGATTTGTGTAAAATATTTTTAATGTTTAATGATTAAGAATTTTTGTATAAGCAAACTTAAAAATAAAATGTAAAAGATAAATTGCTAAATATATAAGCTAATACTAAATTAAGGACTCCACTAAGAAATCGAGAGTATTTAATTGTAGTGTTTCATTCGCTACTATTTTTAAAACTAATATTAGAATTTTTAAGACTAAGATTAACATGGATGTATGGAAATAGCTAATTCTTGTGAAATTAAATTAAGTATAAGAAGATATGAAAATTTATAAAATATAATAATCTTAGTTATTATAGAGTAAACACAAAATATAAACAAATATATACATAAACAAAGTATCGTTAAAAAGATGGTTGTTAGTTACATACATAAACAAAATATTATTAGAAACATATTTGTTCCAAGCATCAAAAGATAAGGTGAATACAAAAGATGTGTTTAACAAAGAAACCAACGTCCATGGTTGCTAGTAGGATTAGGGAACTCAATAATGAATTCCAGATCTGGTGTGATGTTGTAATCAGTAACCAAAGATTTCCAACCAGAACCAATCCTAGCACGTTTGCGGTGATGATCCAATATAACTTTGCATGCTCTTGTTCTTGCAAATATAATATGTGTAAAAGTTGAATCACGCAAAAAGTAATACATTTTCACTTGGTAGATCCTGCAGCAAAGATTGGTCATTAACAAAAATGTATATACAGATCTAAAATATTGAAAAAGATGATGTTAACCTATGTTGTAAAGAATTGCTTACCAAGGCACTGGAAGTTACTTTGCATTTGTTTAACAATATGCAGAAGATGACGGAGTTAGGGTTCGATCTATACATAGAATGCCATTGTGGAAATGCATGTGGCAAAGAAGTGCTTTTGAAAAGAGTTAAAAAAAACATGGAGTGGCCATAAAAATTTAAAATGATGTGATGGTCTCCTGGAAGATCGTAGTAGTCTCTTATGGCAGCCCATCCATCCACAATTAAAGGGTTCTGTATGGACTGATTGTATTTAACAAAATGATGTTTGCCATGACAATCAATCAATTGCCAAATTTCATCCAAGTTTTTTTTATTAGCCAAAACAAAACTTCTCGGGAGTTCTGCATAAGGCTACATATAACAATTGACCAAACATTACCCTTAGTATAAGTGATACAGGACAACAAATAAAGTGTGTAATGAAGAACACATAATGAAATTCTTACCATGTCCTTAACATGGATAGTATGAACTAAATGTTCAGATGTCCTATAAAGCTGCATCATTTGTAATGCAATGTCTTTAGTATTTATGGTATCTGAATACATTTTTGGACACAAATCTGCAGCTCACAATAAGTGTAAAGGCCTTCAGTTATAATATGACAACTCAAACTGTAACAATGACAATGGTATACTTGAGTATGTTTGATCTAGCAAATAGAAGAGTCAGATAAGAGGATATTTGATGGACTAAGCATTATTCATAATAGTATATTATAAAAATAGTTATGGATAAATTACTTTTTGTATATTGTTTGTGATACACAAAAGGCTCAATGATTAATCTTGGTGATTCTCAAACCATCAGTACCAGAGGCAAGTAATGCACACAAATGTGACTCCAAGAATAATATGACTATACATGTAATTAATTTTTTCGGCTATAAAATATTTACTGACCAAAGAAATGTGCAGCTCACAATAAGTGTAAAACATGAACTTAAGTTCTTTAGCTAGGATATGACTACTGAAACTGTAACAATAACAATGCTAGATTTGAGTATATTTGATGCACGATATAGAATAGGCTGACAAGAGTATATTTGTTACGGCTAAGCATGATTAGCAATCTGTTGAATATAAAAACAGTTATGGATAAATTTCAGACTACCAAAAGTACTTGTAAATAATATATAAAACCATAAATTATTAGTTTACCCATTAATACGATCTTATATGGCTCTGTTCCTAACAGTTGCTTCTCTTGGTTTCTGAATCCGTTAATATATTAGAAAATTTTGCTTATATAGAAAATAAGAACTCAGAAGAACATTGAAAGTGACACTGAGCCTTCTCTTCTCTATATTGTTTGTGATAGAGAAAAAGCTCAGCCATTAATGTTGGTGATTCAGAAACCACTGGCTGATTACAAATACATTTTGACAAAGATGTACACGAATAAAAGTGGAAAAACATCTGTTTTCGCATGATTAGCTGATAGGGAGTTTACACCCTAACTTTTATCATAACAGGTTAACCATATTTCATAGCATTGATGTAATAATGGATACCATACCAATAATACATGATACTTTAGTGATCTATATGTAGAATCAAGCAAATTTGAAGTATTTGCTAAGTACTGACCTTGCTTTGCCAGTTTCGTTGTTTGTCGTCACAATGAATGAGGCTGGTGTTCAGATGCTCAACGGATGAGTCTGGGTAAGAAGGCTGAAAACGTTGTAGTGACGGTGCAAATATGTAGTTTGGGCCTTATTTCAGTTAATATTTAAAGTGAATGTATGGTCCAATAGTAAACAAAAACAGTTTTAAAAGATGGGGCTTGGGTATATAACGTGGTGTTTTTCATTTGCTCTAATTTTGTTGCCTTATTTCCATAAATTGTAGTTTCATTTTATAAAAAACTCTATTTGTGCTATGTGATTATTTTGTGTCAATATTTATTGGTTCTTAAAGCTTTTTTGAAATATTTAAAAAACGAACAAATTATTTATAATTCAGTGAGATAAGCATTGTATTTCAGAATTTGTGATCAAAGCAATTAGTTTTTTTATTCTAAAAAGTGAATAACTGAAATGACAGGTTCTGAAGAAAGAGTGTAAGATAGAATGAAAAGACTTTTCAAATGTTAAGGTAATTTATAAACATAAAATCATCCATCACCACATTTGTAATTGTTCAAGGATTTAACATAAAGCTTTAACATAAAGTTGATATTGTCATATATACAGAACACAACATATTTATGTAAAATAGGACAAAAGCCTTTAATTACTTGCACTCAACACATAAACCATATGACTATGTTGCTTGATGGGTATGGGAATTTCATTATAAACTTATGGTTAGCTTTCAGATCATTATCCTTTGCAAAGGCCTTCCAACCAGATCCAATTTTAACAATTTTTCTCCAATGGTTATAGACAATTTTGCACGGTGTCCTGCCTTGGAAACAAATGTTTTCAAAACCTGTGTCTTGTAGATAGTAGTACATTATGCTTGGCAGATCCTGGAATAAAGAATATTTGTTGTTAGAAAAGCATAGCTTTCAATTAATTTAGACAAACTTAAATAGAATAATGGTTATAGTCTGTAACTTACCAATGCACTTGCTGATATCTTATAGTCATTTAGCCATACATGGAAGACAGTAGAGCTAGGATTTTGCTTGTATAGTGAGTGCCACTTTGGAAAGGCATGTTGCTCAGAAGCATTCTTGTACACAGTGATGAGGAAGAAAGATTGTCCATAAGGTAAAAAGGTAATTTGACAATTACCTTGCAGATGATAGTGCTCTCTAATCGTTGTCTAGCTTGTGGTAATTCGAGGATTTTCCAGCGATTTGTTGTATTTGACCGTGTGATGATTGCCTTGAGCATCAAGCAAATGCCATGTTTCATCCAATTCGTCTTGTCATTTGAATGCAAAGGTTTTGGGAATCTCTGCAAAAGCCTACAGATATCATAAAAACCAAAAGAAAATAAGTAACTTGATAAAGTACATGTGTACTGCTTAGTAAGATGAGTTATCATCTGTAAAATGGCATGTATAATGTTACAGTTAACCTGGTTCTCCACATGCACAGTATTGAAACTTTCGTAAGGTGTCCTATTAATCTGGGTCATTGTTGTAG
This sequence comes from Glycine tomentella, assembly GCA_007407185.1. NCBI lineage: Eukaryota > Viridiplantae > Streptophyta > Magnoliopsida > Fabales > Fabaceae > Glycine > Glycine tomentella. The sequence continues at coordinate 62,851 of PYAF01006319.1, forward strand.
CTATTTCATTCAGTTGTTCTTGATGTTGATTCATTTTTACTGAATTGAGCATAGAACATGAGAAATCAGAGTTTATGAACAGCAAGTAATACATATGTTTCAAAATGAACATCATGGTTGTAACCTGGAATGAATAAACAATGAAAAATATCTTGCCAATCCAAAGAAAATCTAAATGCTATTTGCAAGGAAAAACATGAGGTGTACAATTATATGAGAAATATGAAATTGTGATTGTAAATTTACAAATAAAAATTTGACTGGGTATGTTAAGATATTTTTAAAATAATGAGGTTTAATATAGCCATTTGCAGTAAAGATTAATATGCCTAATGGTTGTCAGCAAGTTTGTCTAAAATTACGAATGAACCAACATAAATAGCATATGAAAATGAGATACTGGGTAGAATCTCTATGCACCTGTGCTATTGCTGATTTTCATTGAAAAACCATGACAAAGAACCACTATACAAAAATGGATATAAAATGTAATTTTTTTTCTTAAAATGAAATATGAAAAGCAAATGATAGCCACAACATAATCTTAGTTAGCAAAGAACAAAGAAAACTTGGGTCTGAGGCATGATATGGGTTTTAATATCATATATAAGAAAATATGCAAAACTGCAAGGCAAATCATGAAAATTGTGTTGAACAATATAAAAAATATTAATTTATTCATGATAGTGAATATGGTTCTCATTTGTATACAAGAAAGGATAAATGGTGTTATGAGGAGTACAATGAAAAATACTTAACTGTTGATGACAACGGCTGTTGAATTTGGATATGAGATTGACTGAGTCTGAGATAGTGTTTTTGTCTCTTCTTCTTTATAACCATTGGATAACTTCTGTTTTGCAAATAACCGTGTCTAGCGAAACGGTCTTGTACAATTAAAGGATTTGAGTTTCCAAAAAATTGATTGAAAGTAAAAGCCAATTTAAATCAATAAATTGGTTCCGTGTTTCAACATCTTGATGTTAATGGTGAAAGATATATATAGTTACTAACTTTGTCTATTGGTTTTTGTGAACTGTTCTGAAGTGCAGTGAAAGGTTGTGACGTTTGGTGGTGAATGAATAGTTTTACAGTTATTCTTGCCTTAGTCCAAGAGAGAAACTTGATATTATTGATTTTTCGTAAATGGCTGAACCATTAATACAACAAATGTGGCTTTCATCTTTCTTTCCACGAAGAGTCCAACAAACAGTTTGCACGTGGAAAATCTATTTGAAGTTGGATTTTAATTACTTAACTGTTCCAAAGTACAAAAATATATAAATGTGAAATGCTCGCTCTGTGCCACAGTGTTGAGCCACAGCCAAGCCTGTACAATGTGAAATGCTCTCTCTGTTTGCCACAGTTCAATCATTGCATTGCTGTTTGATTAGAAATTGTGATATAAAGTAAACATTAATTAGTAGAAGGAGAAGAATGAATAATAAAAAAACAAACCTACGTAACTACTAATTTGTAAAAGAATTTTATTCTGTTAAAGTTGATCATGTTAATGAAAAGTTATATGGTAGAGAGTTGGGCAATTTGGTATGGTGTTTTCTAAAAGTTTTGTTGTATGCATATTGCTAGAGTCAAAGCCCCAACAGATATGATGCAAAAAACAAAGGATGGTGTTTCTTACAAAATATTAAGTCTTATGCTCAATGAAAGATTTTTAAAAAAAGGCAAAATCAATAAACTGAGACAACACAGCTTTGAGGAGAACAACTTATGTAGCCTTCAAATTGAATCAAGTATATAGCAACTATTGTGCTAGGCTTGGAATTTATTTTAAAAAATAGCTTAGAATTTATATTAAGACTGTGATGTGTTTACATCGGGTTTGGTTTGCTGTCTCAAGCTACAGGTATGTGTTTGTTAGACAGAGTGATTTGGGAAAATAGGTGGTAAAAATAATCCACTAAGAATGGTGTAGTAAGGCTGAAATGTTGCATTGGGATAAGGTTCAGGGCTTCAGGCAAATGGTAGCAGCCTCAAGGTTTAGCATTTGATACCAAGAAGATTATTAAACATTTGAATGTGCTCAGAATTATATATAGTTACTTAAGTATGATTCAAACCAGAACATGTGATAATGTGCAAAAAATAGCTTAGATGTTATCATCATTGTGACAAGGATTCAACAATTGTGTAAAAGGCTAGCAAATAGTGTCATACATGAAACTGCTGAGAGGAAAAAGTGTTGAATGATTTTGATTTTTAACCTAGTCTCCCATAAAAACAGAAAATGTTTAGACAGTTACCATAAACATATGATAGGAGCCACTTTCTCACCTGTTAGGTGTAATGCTGGTGTTCTAAAAAAGGCATAAACTTACTGTCAGTTCATTCTATTTAAGAGTTAACCCAAAAAATTGTGTACGATAGGAGCCAGTTTCTGCAGTATAATAAAATTTACATAGCTGATACCAATAGTTGTGTACATTTCATGTTCATACAATTTAACATGATATAATGTTTTGATGATGGTGGTGATATACAGAGTGGAAGTGTAATGCTGCATTCCAGGACCAAGAATGTCACAATTGGTATAAACTAACGTTGCAAGTCCAGGTCAGGATGGTGATAACTAATAGAATAGAAGACACATTCTGCATCCAAGGAAAAATTAATTAATTATAATAGCTGAAAATCAAACATCAAATGTATAAAAGGAAATATACATGAGCACATACCAAAGATTTTGAAAACCACATTGGTAGTTATATTTTGTGCTTTTCCTTCTTTGTCGTGAATGAGTATTTTCAATCCACTTTTGCTTTTGACTCTTGAGAATGCAACATAAAGTTGGCCATGGTTGAAAACTGGATTAGGAAGGTACAATCCAACACGTTCAAAAGATTGGCCTTGGGATTTATTGATGGTCATAGCAAATGACACTATAATTGGGAATTGTCTTCTTATAATCTTGAATGGCCATGGAGACTGGGATGGTGATAACGACATTCGTAGAACATACACGAAACTGCCAATGTTTTTACCAGAAATTATTCGAGCTTCAATAACATGAGTAGCCATTCTAGACACAATAAGTCTTGTACCATTGCACAACCCTTCTGCTTGATCAAGATTTCTAATCAACATGATAGGTGTCCCTATTTTTAGTATGATTCTATGATTAGGTAATCCAGACGTTTTCAATGAATGTAGAAACTCTAGTGTAATGGGTATCGTAAGCCTCACTATCAGCAACATCTGTTGTGTCAATGGAATCAGAGCTTAAATATTCTATTTCATCACCTGGAATAATGTTCAAAACATGCTTATTTAATTGATCGACAACCTCAATGGTTGTTGCTAATATAGCCCTGCTGCTTAGATAATCTTCATTGTTATAATTTTGCCTGATGTGTAGGTAGGTATGGTTGACAATGGATTCAATAGGGTCATTGAAGTCTGTAATGAGAAAATTAGATGGTATTTCTATTTGATAAAATCCATCATCACCTTTGCCTAATTTTCCATCACCCACATCTATAAGCCACTGAGAAAAGCTTTTAATTTCTTTAGCATTTTCTATTTCTGAGTTCTGATATAATCACATATTCTTTGTCAGTTTTAAGACTTTGCAATCATCCCACAGATAGGAGGCATTAATAGTAGCATGCACAATGTCTGATCTGCTGCCTCTAGGTATAACAGGTAAGATTTGCCGAAAATCACCTCCAAAAACAACAACCTTTCCTCCAAATGGTAGATTACTGGTATCAGATATAGACATGATGTCCTTCATTGATTTATCCAATGCTTCAAAGCAAAACTTGTGTGCCATAGGAGCCTCATCCCAAATTATCAATTGTGTTGCCTTTAATAGTTCAGCAAGGTCACTGCCTTGGTGGATATTACAAGTGGAGTTTTCCAAGGTAGGCACAGGAATAGCAAACTTTGAATGTGCAGTTTTGCCATTAGGTAATAACAATGATGCTATACCACTTGAAGCAACAGTTAAAACAATTTGTCCTTTGGAACGCAATGCAGAGGCTAATGTCTTCCAGATAAAAGTTTTGTCATGCCTCCATACCCATATAAAAAAAACAACTCACCAGCCTGTCTAGTTACAGCATTAATGATTGAATTAAAAATCTGGCTTTGCTCATTTGTATTAGACAACATGAGGTCAAATGTTAATTGCAGTTTGATTTGGAATGATTAATGTAATTGTCAATAGCTTTGTATCTAAAATTTAGTTGCCTAACCTGTTAAACTTGCAAAGTATCCTTCAAAATCCAGACGCAACTGATTCTTGTCAAAATTAAGCTCAGCATAAATACATCGATTCCCGACATTTGGATGATCTACACCTCTTAGAAAAGGCATGCACGGAAAATCCTTTAGTGATTTCTTATTTGACTGTAACATGTGTTCAATCTGGAGCAAGGCTAAATTTTTCATATCTTCAATTGACAACTGTAAATCTAAATGCAAAAAAATATAATTAACGAAAGTATTTAACAACACATGCTATAATAGTATAAAGAACTGTAAAATTCAGTGTTTTTTACCTGGAATGTTTGTTATTTTTCTTTGATCATGCAAAAGACCATCAATTAGATACTCCCATGTTTGAGACCACACATGTTCTGGCCTCTCTTTACTGTTGGATATTAGCATGGTAACAAATAACTTTCTTAGAAAGTGTCCACAGCCCCACTGGTATGCTTCTTTTAATGCCTCAATATATTCCTTATCATCGTCCAAGAAGCCCATAGCAAAGAAAGCTTCTCTAAATGATGGATAAAGTTGACCATTGACTGTTCTAATTTGTTCATAAGTGGTAGGTCCTTTAATCACAGTCAACAGCATCCTAAGATAAAACAATTCACCAGAACTTGGAGGGACCCAGTTAAGCCTTCCAATGGTATAGCCTTTTTTTCGTGGCTTCCACTGTCTTTCCTTAGCGACATACGTAAATTTTCTTACAAATTGTGCATATGTTAGCTCTTTTCCTTCATTGAAAATTGAATTAGCTTGTAACCAAGAAGTAAACATCGAGTCCTTAACAGTTGGTTTGGACAACAAAGCTTGAATGTCATCATCATCTTCAAAGATGATTGCATTTTCACCAGGTAAATGAAAATACAACCTTTCTACAGCAGGAAGTCTTTTGTGAATTTGAAATGAAAATATTCTCCAACAAGCTTCACAAGGAGAAATATACCTACCATCCAAATAATGTTTAACTTCATCAACAGATTGCCCTGTTGTACCATCTTGATTTTGCACAGGTACAACAGCGGCAGTTATTCGATCATATCCTTTATTTATGTATTTGAATAAATACTTGATGGATGTCGTCTGATTGCACCATTCTATGTTGAGGTGATGATGGAGGTCCAACACAAGCCAAAGGTCTAGAAGGAGAGCTTGAAGCACTTCCTTTGGTGATTAAAGGACCAATGACAAGGGCTAGGATGCAAAGGCTTCAAGATCAAATCAAATCCAATCTTAGTCTCTTGAAGAAACATGAAGAAGGCTGCAAATTATTGAATTTATCTGTAATAATCGATTATCAGTAGCCTGTAATCGATTAAATAGACTTGTATAAATCTTAGAATTGGTGGTCGCTCTGTAATAATCGATTACAAGTTATATGTAATCGATTACACATGAGGTTCAGAAGTGTAGTTCAGCTTGAGGTAATCGATTATCCCGAGGTGTAATCGATTACCTGAAGGTGTGAGTTTTGGGGGCCGCTCTGGAATAATCGATTAAATCGTATGGTAATCGATTATTTTGTTCTTGCTTATTTTCCATAATCGCAATGAACAATTTAATCGATTACAGAGCTACTGTAATCGATTATTTGCTTCCAAATAATCGATTACACTTCGAAATAATCGATTAAAGCCGTTACTGCAGCATGAGCGCGAAAATCAGTTTTAAATCTTTTTAAGTAGCTTCTCTTGGAAGCTACATTTGCGTTTCATTTAGGCACATTTGCATTTCATTTAGCTTACATTTTCGTGGTCTATATAAACCACAAGTCACAGAATGTAAAGGACTTTTGAATCATTTGAATGAAATTACACCTTTGAGTGTTGAGAGCTATCCTCTCTTGTTCTTAGCCAAGAACCTTCTTGTTTCTTATCAATAGCTTCTGAGCTATTGTGGTGATTCTTGCAAGACTTATTGGAATTCCTATTCCACGGTGTCATTCATAATCCTTTCCTAATCTCTTTCCATCAATCCGTTTCTCAAATTCTAAAACACCTAAAAAGCTGTCAAAAACAGAGCACTTCATACTCTGTTTTAAGTTTCATTGAAGAATTGATTCCCATTCAAGGTAGATCGGGACAAACAAGACTAGGATCTGATCTGGAGTCTATCATTTGGTATCTAGAGCTTGTTCCTTGGGGAAATCATCTTCAATTTCAGTTTTGGGTTTCTTCAAAGGTAAAAATTCTGCACCAAACCTAAAAACGAAAATCCTTAGTAATTCCTTGTTTCTTGATGTTTTCGTGTGATTCTTTCTGATGTAGCTTTGTTAGGGATTGTATTACAAAAGCCCTATGTTATCTTCAAGTTTCCTTTTGAATTCGTGACTTTCATAATTCTCATGTTCTTCATGTTCTTCATTCTTCTTGATTCTTGTCAAATTTTTTTTTTGTAGTGTCTTTTGTGTTGTATGACCACTTGTTTTGATTCTACTCTCATGCCTAAACTGAATTGAGTTGTTAGAAACAAATTTTACAATTGTTATACATCATATTTTAGTGATTCATTGAATTTCTTTAGGAATTTGTGAACTTGTGCAAAGGAAAAGCAAAAGCAAAAAGAAAAATACATCAATTAGTATTAAATTGGTATAGCCAAAAACAGTATTGATTAGTGGCTGGAAAAGTGAAAGAAAAACAGAATTTAGAAGCAAATCAAGTTTCAAAAAGCTACAAGTTCAAATTTCCTTTGAACCACAAAAATCAAGAGAACTTGTATAACATGCAAATTGGATGAAATTTGGCTTCTAGCAATTGAATTTACTTGGCATATCCTTCTTGAATGTGGTACATTCTTTAGTTTCCTTGAGTTGTTTCATAAATTCCATTTGAGTAGTCCTTTTCTAAACTGTGCTTTGTTGCTTGTCTTTTAAAATTCCAAAAGTTTTGTCTTAGAGTTTTCTTATTCTTGGACTCTTAAGTCTTGTCTAGAATCATTTCATATTTCACTTTAGCAAAGAGGCTTGATTAGACGTGAAGTTTTTGTCTAAGAACTAGAGTGAGGATAAGAGTGGAAAAAGGCAAGAGAGAACATTATAGAAAAAAGCCTTGAAAGTGTGCAAACACGAGAGTGAGTGTAAACACTTAGAGAGTGGTGAGGAATTTCATTATATACTTGTGTTTTGCTAACCATTTTTTTTTAAGGATGAGTTTAAGTGGAAATGAGGCTTTGTCACCTAGGACTTCTAGGTTGATGGAAGTTTTGACCAAAAAGATGGACGATTTCAAAATGGAAGTACATGCAAGGTTTGAAGAGATTCAAAGGAAGCCTCAAAGAAGGGGTAGTCCAAATGGTAGTGTGGATGGAGGAGTACATAATAATATGAGGATGAGTGACTATGCTTCCTCTCATGGACGAAATTATTATGATGAATGGAGTGAGAGGGAGGAGAGGAGAGAACATAATAGAAGAGAAAATAGAAGATACAATTTTGGAAGAGAAGAAAGAGAAGGGAGGAATGGAGGATTGGGTGGAGTTAAAATAAAAATTCCAAAATTCCTTGGTAATAATGATCTCAAGGAGTATTTTGAGTGGGAAATGAAAGTAGATCAAATTTTCTCATACCAACCATTTGAAGAAGACAAGAAAGTTACTCTAGCAACTCTAGAATTTGGTGGTTATGCTTTAACTTGGTGGAATCAAATGCAAAGGGAAATAGGGAGAGGAAGGAAGCCAAGAGTTAATTCTTGGGATGATTTGAAGGCATGTTTGAGGGGAAGATTTGTTCCAACTTATTATGCAAGAGAGGTCCACAATAAACTTCAAAGGCATTTCCAAGGTTACAAGAGTGTTGATGAGTATTATAAGGAAATGGAATTGATGATCATTAGAGCTGAAATTGTGGAGAGCCAAGAAGCAACAATGGCTAGATTCCTTCATGGCTTGAATAGAGAAATTCAAGATGTAATGGAGTTACAATCATATGAAACACTTGATGAGTTAGTCCACAAAGCTCAAAGAGTGGAGCAACAAATTAGAAGAAGAAAAGCTTCTTTTTCTAAGGGCAATGGGGCTGCAACTTCTAGTTGGAAAGACAAGCCTAAAAAGGAGTTTGCTCGTATGAAAAATAAGGAAGAAAAGGTGGAGAACTCAAAGAAAAAAATTGTGGAGCCAACTTATAAAGGATCAAGCAATATCAAATGTTTTAAGTGCCTTGGTAAGGGACACATTGCTTCCCAATGTCCCAACAAGAGAACTATGATTTTGCTTGAGGATGGAGGCATAAGGAGTGAGTCTTCAACAAGTGACTCAAGTAGTTCTTCAAGTGAAGAAGAAAAAGAACTCACACTAGTGGAGGCCGAAGAGGGTGATCTCTTGATGGTGAGTAGAATGTTGAGCAATTTTTGCCTAGAAAAAGAGGAGAATCAAAGAGAAAATATTTTTCCATCTAAACATGATAACATACTGTGAGTCCAGATAAAATTTTGCAAAATGTCAAATTATGCACTTTAAAAAATAGCTATATTTACCTTCGTGCACCAATTCTGTTATTGATTTCATTTTCAATGTCGTAGATATATAGTTGAGCAAACTTTGGTTGTTTTCCAGGCATTGGTAATAGGCTTCCAATCAGATGACATGATTGGCCATGAACTCTATAAATGGGTGGACCTTTTCCTTTCAATAAAGTGTTATCTATTTTGGCACCAGGAGAGCTAAAAGCAAACATCATATTATAAGCCCTGATATTTTTCTAGTAATTCTTGCTTTGCGGTTCATTCTGATCATATAGTAGCTGTTTTAAGAGTAACGGTGGATCTTTTAGCAAAGGAAGTTAAACTTTCCCAATGCTGCAACAAAGGCTGTGGTTAGCATTAGCCTTGCTTCTAGTCTTTGTCTTACTTTCTTGATACCACATACAAGCTTTGCAATATGTACATGTACTAATTGGGTCTCCAATATCAAGATATTCTAATAAGAAATAAAATATTAGTCTAACATAATCCATAACAGTTATTTAACCCAAAACAGTTCATGTCTAACTATTTTAAGTGTGAATAGAGTTACAAAGCTGTGCTAATCTGCTCATTACAATTATACCTTTCTTCGGATAGCACATGATCATCATCATCACAATTAAGATTGTGATCTGCATAATCCACAATAGCCGTATACTTAAATTTTGATTATGTGTATTAAAACATTTCTAATGTATATGAAGGTTTAATAACAAACAGTGGTCAAAGTTGATGTTTTAAACACTTATTTGTACTTAGTACAAACCTGAGTTAGTCTGCTGATCATAATTTTGGCTTTCTTCTGATACACCATCATCATTTTGATCCCAATTATGACTGTGTTCTGCATAGTGCATAATATTCCTATACTTCAGTTATAAGCATGTCTTGTTAATAATTTTATTTACAAAGGAATATTAAGTATCCATCAAGTATTTTAACACTACCAAGTATTTGCTCTTCTAGCTCAACTATGCGCTCGGACACAATGCACTGAATATGGTTATGATTATGGTTATTAGCAGTAGAAGTTGAAGATGCAACATGAAATTGATTGAGCAAATTCGCTAGCACTGAACGGGTGTTGTCGAAAGTTTTGTATCGTTTGTTTGGGAGCTCAGTTGACTGTGGTTGAGTATTACTGATATCGGCTAATGGAATCTGTCTACATACCTCCCGGCGTATTGTTCCACGTGAATTAACAGCACCTTCAACAAAAAATGTTTTATCATTAGTGTTTCACTAATAACACCAATGTATGAAATCAAATGATTCCACAGATGTTCTGCCTATCAGTGTACATATGTTAAACCTGATGTTTCCTTCACTTTGTTAATTCTGATACCATTACTATGGTTACTTGTTCGTAATTTCTTTACTTGCAGTATAAGTTTCCTGGTTAATCTAGCATTTGCAGCATTGGTCAAATTTGATAGCTGAGCTGAAAAAGTCAGAGAGTCATTCTTATATTAAAAATAATAACTGCCACAATTAAGAAGCTGGTTACTTACATGTTAAATAACTTATATTGATATTCAGTTTAATTAAACTGGTACCTGTGTTTTCAGTACTCTGTTGTGAAAAATGCTTGTGTTGGATAATAAATTTCCGTTTCACTCTTGCCAGTTTTGTCGCAGCCTTTCTTTTCAAAACTTCTTGTTCCATTTTCAATCTGTGCAATTGTTGAAATAGTAAGGTTGGCCTACACAACATATTGAAATGTCGGTTCAATATCTTTTAACTGCGTGTACCTTTTTACATTAATTGATAGCCCTCCTTAAATATAGTGGTTCTGAGCACAACAAATACTATTAAACAATGCAGATTGTCATGTATGTTGCTAAAACATACATTTATTTTTGACTGTTAATAGCAGGTTTATAATATTGAAAAGCTAAGTATCTACCTTTACTATTCATTTGAGTAAGGCTCACCAAACATTGTTGAAAACATGGACTTACCAGAGCTATTAATGCTGCTCAGCTCAACCATTAACGAAAACTGATGTGAATCTCATAATATACGGTGTCATTGATGACCACAACCAACAACAATAATATGAAATAACTCAGTATCTATCTTGACAGATTATTTGGGCAGGCATACTCCTGAATATTGCAAAAATATTACCTCCACTATAGAAAAGTTATGTAAAAATGCTTCTGAGTGTCTGGAAGGCAAGCTGTAGAGAAGTAAAAGCTTGAGAAACTATGTATTTGTGTGAACAGTACAATCCATTTTTTGCTTGTGAATAAATTTGTCTGTGAACTGCATTGTTTTATATGAATGTTCTATCTTCTATTTCATTGCCATACGTTGTAAAAGTGAGTTTCAATATAGGTTAAAGTGTTTCCAAAAGGTACTGGTAGGTTATTGGGCTTCCACTGTTACATTTAATGAGATGAGACATTATCACTCATATTATCACTCATATCTCTCATTTGTCAGTTGACATTGCCTGCAATAACCATTGGCAACTTACTTTTTCTGATTGTATTCTATAGTCACACCAAATTAATGGTTCATGACAATATATCATACTTGTAGCCAGGTTATAGCCACCTTGTCCTGTACTTTCTTCTTTTTCTTTTTCTTTTGGTGAACATCATATTAATTTCAATTGGTTTAATTTTCCATCCACATGACTAATAGCTTAATATTATAGAATACAATATATAATGTGTCATTTGCTGTAAAATATTATTCACGTCAAATACTGGTCTACTATGGCATAATCCTGGAAGAAAAAGTCAAGTAGTCATGGTGCACAAACATATGACTTTCTTATTTACAACACTAAAATATAATATTTAGCTCCGATTCAATTGGTGTAAATAAAATGAATGTCTTCAATAATTATTCTTTGATGTCAAGTCAGCTAAATTTATAAATTGCGTAGACAATGTACACTACCAAGTTTATAGACTGCTGTTTAACATAACCCTGGAAGCAAACTGAGAAAGGAAGAAGAAGCTGGAAATGTTGTACTCGTGAACATTGCAGATATAATATTAAAATAAGTACATTGTATTAAAGACAAAAATAATGTCTGGATCACATTGTATTACAACACAAATGTATCAAAAAGTGTATCAAAAAATGTATCAAAAAGTGCCAAAATAAAACCATACTATTTAATACAATGGTCCTAAGAAACAAAAAAATCCCACAAGTCTTCAATAACACTTAATCATCATGACTCCTGTTTGATATGTTTTTTTCAACCTAGTACAAGATAGTTCGATTTGTGATAAATCTTCAAATGGAATGCCATCCAATTGGCTATCAGTATTGGTACAAATATGCTTAGCTGGTGTCATTGAAGACAATAAATTTGGATCAGACTCAGCAGTCGCCGAAAAGCATTGCTGCAAGCGAACCATGGAATGAATTGAATTAGTCGAAAGGAATCACTGGTGTGTGTAATAACAATGAAACTAAAAAAAAACATCATATCACTTACACTATCAAGAAGATCATTACTTTGGGATGCTGATGACAAGGAAGGCTGACAATCATCCTAAATAAAAACAAAAAGATTTAATTACTAACTGGTTTCTTCAGTGCATAAATTTAATAAATACACAAACACACATACAAATATATATACCGGAATGGTAGAGGTTGATAGTTTGGCAAGCACAGAGTTTATTAATCCACTATCTTTAGATAACTGAGAGATAGAATGACGTCTATTTCCTGGAACAACTTTGAATCGAAAGGCACAAGTTTTGCCCGGTATATTGTCAAGAGCTTCTGGGATATCTCTTGGATCAAATTGCCCTTCCTATGCAAAGGCAATTATCAATGTTTTACAATCAATTACAATATAATGAATTATAAGGAAAATTAGCCAATAAAATGATAGATACATCCAGCATAACCTCAGCAGTCATTTTCTCTTTGATGTCAACTGCAGTTTCTTGAATCAAGGCAACACACTCTCGATCCCAAAGTGTAAAAATAACAGTTTCACCAGGCTGAGATACTCTGACATCTATACGAAACCTGTTACAAAAAACAAAACTGAATTTCTGACTTATGTCAAGCTATTTGTATTTTATGGACACATTATAAATTATAAATAATCTACTAACCTTGGCATTGTCTTTCCACCTTCATTACCACATCCAACACAAATAAAAGGCAAAGCCTGTGCATCAACCTTTTTGTTGCATTTAGGGCATGCATCATAAATCCAACCATTGGCTACCAATAATTTAGATATAGTAGCAACAGTGACACAAACATCATCCTTCAACAAAATAAATAAATCAGTTTATGCAAACTGCAGTTAACAGACTCTGAAATTTTTATCAAACCTTTTTTAATTGGGCAAGTTGATCTAAAGATTTTACACAAGCTTTATAAAGAAACCGATCTGCCACAACATACATTGAAGAACCTGACATTTGACTTCCTATTTGGGAACATTTGACTTCCACAGCGCCAGGTGTGGGGCGGTTCGCGCCATGGACCAGAAGGGTGGCGCTGATGGCGCCATGTTGGCGCGGATGGCGCCGTGGTTTCTAGAGTCCCGCGCTGGTGGCGCGGGAGCGGCGCTCCAAGCGCCATGGTCTCTGATGGTTGGCGCTCAGGGCGCCAGAGGATGGCGCTGGTGGTGCCAGGACCACCCTAAGTTCCCAGCTGGCGCGGGTAGCATCGGAGTTCCTGGAGGTTGACGCCTGGGGCGCGGGAGGCTGGCGCCCGTGGCGTGGGAACCTCTGGAGGTTGGCGCTCTTGGCGCCGGGGTTGGCGCTGGTAGCGCGGTGGGTTCTGGAGGCCGGCGCTCTTGGCGCCACGGATCTGCAGCCGGTGCGATCAGCGCCAGAGTGGCGCGATCCGCGGGACAGTTCGGGCAGACCCACTATATAAGTGGGGTTTCGCGATTTTTTGAGCCCCAAACCCTTTCTTCTTCTTCCTCCAGCCCCTTTCCTCCATTGAAGGACCTCCAAGCTCCATTTCTTCACCAAAATCACTTCCTCAAACATCTTTTGTGATGGAAATCACTTGGGAAGCTTGAATCCATCCTCCTTTTTACCTTTAAAACCCCCAAATCAAAGGATCCCTTTCTCAAGGGAAGTTCGTGGAACTCGAGCTCGGCGAGGAACGGCGACGATTCGTGAGTACCCAAGCTAGGGGAAGTCGTCCTTGGGCTTTCCTTGCGTCTTTTGAGGTAAGAAACTCGAGAATCACCTCTTGATTTAAGAGTTGGGGTTTAGGGTGAATGGTGACCCACTTTTGATAGAGCTTGTTTTAGCTTTGGGTCATGTTGAAGCATGTGCTTAGAATGTTATGAGGATGTAGGATTAGCTCTCATATGTGAGTTTGGTGAATGTTGATTTCATGGCTCTTTGTGATGCATGTTATTGTTGTTGGGCTGAGTTGCTTAGCCAATTGTGGACATGCTAGAGCCTTGGCTCGTGGTTTAGATGGCCTTGTGAGGCTATTGGTATGATGGCTTGTGAATGCCAAGTTTTGTGGAACCATAGGTTAGAAGACCTTGATGTTGTGGAAAGGATTGTGAGTCCTTTCATTGTTTAGCGGTTGTGAACCGTGATTGCTTGTGCCTTGTGGCTTGGTTGTTGATATCTGTTATGAGTCCCTGGATAGGGCGTGACACCGAGGGTGTCAGTGGCGTGGGCCACAGAGCACGGGGAGAACTGCAGAGCTCGACTTTGCCAGGTAAGTTCTGGACCCTTGGGGATGTTTCCCACTTGCTTGTGCTCCACCATACTCCGTGGGAGTAGTGGTTACATTCATGACTCATGCATTGTGTGGTTGTTGCATGCTCATATATATATATATATATATACATGCTTGTATCTATGCTTGATAGATGTATTAAGCCTGTTATTAGATCTTCTGGCCAGTTAAGATAGATATGGACCTCCCTCGGAGATGGTTTCCTCCTAGTTGGCTGGCTCTGGTTGACTCGGTCCCGGGATGCGGAGATTCCCTGAGGTCAAGAGCTAGGATGTGTCCCGTCACGGTGATTGCCTAGTTTCGGAGGTACCATATACGTGCATCCATGCGAAGGGGTAGCACCCGATGGGATGGCACGGGTGTGAATACCGGTTTCACACTGAGGTCGGCATGTGACTCGATCCGCCGTACATAGAGCTTGGATAGGTTGTTGTGTATTGTATGAGAGGCCGGTGCGGCCCAGATGGATGTGATATCCCTGATGACGTGTGTCATGCTGAGTGAGTCAGGGTGGAGGAGATGCCTCCAAGGACCCTGAGCTTACTGAGATTTTATCTCACCCCGTGTAGGGTTATTGCTTTTCAGGTGATGCTTCTGGCAGAGAGGAGCGATCTCAGGGCGGAAGGCCCCAGTAGAGATGGTACCTGCTTGGCCTCGGGCAGCAGAAGATAGCTTGGAGCTTGGCTCAGCTATTGCGGTGTTTTGTATGCTTGGGGCTCGGCTCAGCATCTTATCTTGTTTATATTATGTACCCCTATAGAGGGAAGACATGTAATGTACATGTAGTTTATTTTATATACCTGATGTATATATGTGTATGCCCTCATGTGAGGAAGGATCCTTGGAATCAGAAAGTGCTCGGACGCTTATTCTTTTGTATATGCACCTCGGGTGCCTGATGTTGTATACATAACCTGTTTGTTATGTAATGTTGATGTTCCTCCTGTTTATATCTTTGAGATATCTATGTTATCTGCCTATGGTTGGTTTGTATGATCTGGTTAAGCAGGGGCTTGTTTATGCTTGATGTGGGTTGTGATTCCATACATAATGTTATCAAGAAATAAGATTCGGTTTTATGCTTCCGCTATATTTTTTTTTAAAAAAAATAAAATGCAAAGGGGTTTTAATTAACTTGTTTAAGCGCTAATCTGATTTAATCATAATGATAATACGCCGGGTATACACGGGGTGTTACATACTCACTAACACAAAATTAAAAAAAGCATCATAAGTAAAATAAGAAATTTAGCCCACATACAAAATAAGAGTTTTACAAATGTTTCATAGATGATACACAAAGAAGTCAGCCAATATCTTGCTCAATTACAACATTGAAGTAACATGATTCACGAAGTAACGTAGCAGAGGCAAAAAAAAAAACCAAATATGACTAAAAGAAGTTACCAAAACCAAGCCGAAAAAGTAAAGTAGCAGAAGCAAGGAAGGTAAGGAAAATCGTGATTCCAAAAGTCATAACGTAGTAGAGACAAGAAAAGTATCAGAAATGCAAGACCTGAGGAACAAATCGTGAAGAGCTATTGTGACACAGTGGTAGAAGACGCTGAGGTGAAGTGAAAAGTATGAAAAATGGAAGAGGTGAGGAATGCATTTGCTTGAAAAATGGTGTTTCTTGCTGGTCAGCTCCATAGCTCAGTGGGGTGACATAATAGCCACAGTAGGCTGCAAACTCTATCATAGACAGCTTTTTTGTATTTCAAATTTCAAATTTGTATTTCAAATTTTGAATATTCAAATTTTGAATATCTTCTCAGGAGAGAAGAGCTTAGCACCGTGTGTGTAGACATGGCAACTTGACCCGCACCTGTGGGCATCCGTCCGAACCCGCCCCGATGTCAACGGGAAAAACCGAGTTGACCGGTTTCGGGTTCGGGTTCGGTTTTTCCCCGCCTGTGAATTCGGGGGCGGGGGCGGTTTTGGTAATGCTGATAACTGCCCCGCCCCGCCCCCGCCCCCGCCCCCGCTATGTTATATTTAATTATTTACAAAAATATTTTTATATATTTGGAATACCTTGGGATAAAGGCTTAATTTTATTCAAGAATTAAGAGTATAACTAATTTTATTTTCCAACAATAAACATCTAATGTTGAAATTTTATTGTAATTACATACATTTGAGACTTAGTGCGATTAAATTTTATGTTATGATTGTTGTTTAAAATTAATTTTTTAATAGTAATTTTTAAATGTTCGGGGGCGGGGCGGGGGCGGGGAAAACCGACCCCTGTCGGGGGCGGGGGCAGAGGCAATTTTTTTAGCCCCGCCGATTTTGGGGGCGGGGACGAGGGTGGTTTTGAGGGGCGGGGGCGGGGGTGGTATAAGTAAAAACCGCCCCCGACCCGCCTCGTTGCCATGTCTACGTGTGTGTGTGATGTTGTGATGAAAAGAAGCTGAAAATTAACCTCAGAGCAACACATCAGATTTTTGGGCTGAGAGTGAAGGAGAGTTTGACACGTATGCAAAAAGATGTTTTTTTATTATAGGGAAGTGGATGGATGCCCAAAAAAATAGAGAAGACAAGGCAAAAAAAATGAAAAGAAGAGAAGTATATTTTGTGCCTCAAGTCTAACGTTATCCTTTTTACAGTGTTGCACGGTTATTCTATTGACCAATAGTAAAATAAAAAAACAAAAACTAAAACCCATTGAAGCCTTTTTGAATACCAAATCTTTTTATAATAAAAAACCAATCCGGTATAATGAATGGTTATAAATCCATTTTAATAGCTAACATGACAAACCAATATGCCAAAAAACGTTGTCAAGGCAAAAAAGTTATCAACGGATAAAAGAAACTCACAAGTTTTTAAATAAGAATTGTAACATACGGAATTTGTAAAGACCCTTTGCATCCTTCTGAGCAATTTCTCTATTAACCTCGGGGCCTTCATGACGCGGTGTGCTTACATATGCAAGCAAGAGCTGAAGCAAGTTTTATACACAAAGACATCAATAACGAGCAGCAGCAGCAGCTCCGTTGTTTTAATAACTTGAAAGGAACTCAGAGATGTCATCATGAAAGCAATCAAAGAATCATGAGGCAAAATTTGCATTCTATCATATGAGAAGCAATATCCCTGCCCACAGTTGACTTTAAACAGAAATGTGCATGAGTCAATGACAGCTAATCTTTTTTATGGATCCAAAGATAATTTTAGTGCCTATATGGATATAGCCTTGAATGAAGCCAAGTAGAGAGCCTTAACATAACACGTGATCCATTTAAAAATTGGTGTGCAGGAGCTATTGTAAATTTACAAGAGATATGAAAAACTTTACATGAATACCTTTTACTAGCCATAATAGAACTATCTAGGAAATAGGATATATAGGAAGATAATTATGAATTCTTCAGCAGACAAAGAGAACCCTGTGACAAATTTGTGATAGCTAAGGTGTCTTTCCTAAAAGCCACACACAACGACAATGAGAAACTGCATTTTTTTTATTATCCCCATAGGTGTTTTAATGTCATGTCAAGACAAACACCACTACATTAGAATACTATTTGCTGCCAAAAGAAGTGTTTGTGGTGTGTAAGATCAACTTAATTAAGTACTTGCTAAATAGGCTTTTCTTGCAAGGATGACTTATGAAATGGGCTTTGAAATTTAGTGCACTAGCTAACTTCCTAGCATAACATCCATGTTTAGATATTTCAGACCTGTTTGATAGACAAACGATTATATAGGAATTAAGTTGAGGTGGTTTGAACACATAATGTAATAAGATGATTATTGAATCTGTAGGAACAAAAATTTGTTACTAAGAGTTTAACACAAAAAGATATAGAGTTAAATCGAAACTTATCTTAGGAAATGTAATTAAACAAGACTTAATAGAGTAAAATATATACTCTTGGACAGTGTATATTAGCACGAATGGGAAAAAAACTATAAACTGGATGGGTTAGACTCATTATTTCTATATTCCAAATGATCTTTTTTTAATCTTTTTCCTCTTCATCTCTTTCCTTCTTTTTTTTTCCTTCTTTTAATCTTATTTTTCTTCCCCTTCCCCTTCTACACCTTTTTTTTTCAACCTTCTCTTATCTATTATTAGGTTCATCTACCATGGACCTCAATTAACTTGGATTAAAGGTGTTGTTGATGTTTAATAAATTTCATTTTGAGATCTTAAACCATTTTTGGTAGACCCCACAAGGGATCCACCTTCTGGTGATATTTATTTATAATTTATTTTAAAGTAATTAAAAATAATTAATTATATATTTTTTAATTCCAAAAAAATAACAAAAATACAAAATTTATTAATAATTATAATATTTATTTATCAATATAATTTAAACTTATGATAATACATAAAATTGGTTGGAAAAAAAAATACAAATATCGACATTGAGCAACAAAAATTAAATTTCATCATTATTGTGATTAAAACGTTTCCAAATATGTTCTACCAAGTTTGTTTGAAGTTGTTGATGAACTCATCTTGTATGCATATAACGTCTTGTTTGTGAATATGCAACAAATTCGGGATGAACACCACAAGATATGTCAATGTTTGAAATCTCTTTGTCAATATTATCGTAATCAATATCAGTGTTGCCAATGTATGTATCTTGTTTGTCTTCAATAATCATTTTATGCAATATAATGCATGTCAAGATTATGTTTTTTCATGGTACCCATTTTCCAATTTCACGATGGACCACATATAATTGTAAAATGAGGTTTGAGCACACCAAATGCTCTCTCCACATTATTTCTTGTCGCTTCTTGACATTTTACAAATAACTTTTTTTTTCTCTCCTTGTGACATTGAGATGGTAACTTACCTGGGGAAAGGTAGTTAAACAAGACCTAATGGAGTGGGATTTAGATTGGCGGACGGTATGTCTTAGGACGGAGTGGAGAAAAGCTATAAGTCTGATGGAGGGTTAAACCCTTTAGTAGTTCTATGTTCCAGTTGTTCCCTGTTTTAATTCTTTTCTTCCTCTTTTCTCTTCTCCTCTCACCATTCTTTTATATTTAACTTTGTTTCTCTCTTTTGCTTTATTTTCGATTTATCATTGGGTTCATCTACCACCGACCCCAATTAATTTGGGTTAAAGGTGCTGTTGATGTTGATGTTGAT
>PYAF01006319.1:82468-94851 GCA_007407185.1 Glycine tomentella
GGTTAAACCCTTTAGTAGTTCTATGTTCCAGTTGTTCCCTGTTTTAATTCTTTTCTTCCTCTTTTCTCTTCTCCTCTCACCATTCTTTTATATTTAACTTTGTTTCTCTCTTTTGCTTTATTTTCGATTTATCATTGGGTTCATCTACCACCGACCCCAATTAATTTGGGTTAAAGGTGCTGTTGATGTTGATGTTGATGTTGATGTTGTTGTGACATTGAGATGGTCTTCACTAATGTGGCTCAATCCGGATAAATGTCATCTACGAGATAATATTCGATATTGTGTGTGGTTCCATTAATTGTAAATTGTACTAGAGAAGTTCGACCTTACATAATGTCATTAAACACAGGAAATTGATTTAACACATTAATGTCATGATTTGAACATGTAACTTTGAAATAGGCATGTCAAATCCACAAGTCTTGTCAGGTGACGACCTCAAGTATTATTGTGGGCTTTTGACGATCAACTCTACAATATCGCCCTTGTCATGCAACTGGACAATTTTTCCATTCTACAGTATTGCTCTTGTCATGCAACTGGACAATTTTTCCATTCCCAATACATGCAATCAATAGAATCAACATACCTAGAAATCCACGTGCCTCTCCAATTTGTAGTAGGTAATTGATGTCATTGTTGTTACTCATCTCCAAATATCTCATTCACACCCTTCACAAAAGCTTCTAAGCATTCAACTGCAATGCTTTGGTCATTCTTACATACTTATCCACACTATCGGTAGGTGATCCGTATAAAGACCCCTTCTACCAGATGCATCAAATCTCATTTGGAAATATAGGTAATGGTTACTAAAAGCATCTACAATTCGAAAGAACAATTATTTTCGCATTCAGAACTTACGTCAAATTGACTCTCCATGTATATGAAATTTTCAAATAAGTAGTCATTCATCAATCGACAATGTCTGTCTTCATGGTTTTGATTTATGTTTCTTCTTGTTCGTCTGGGATGGCTACTACTCTGTACTTGTTGTTGCAGCTCGCGTAAATATATCATGATTTCTTCATCGGTGTTGCCTTCAAGTGCTTCATCAATAATTTGTTGTCAAACTCTATCAAAGTTAGAGTTTCAAGCCATTTTATGATTGAGTGGATGTAGAAAAAAGACACAAGAATTTTGAAAAAGAAAGTGTGTCCATGAATGAAAGGATACTAAACATTTAAATAGCATTGTCAGCAGTAACTAGTTTTTATAAGGGCTTGTTTTTTAAGGCTAATTTTTATAACAACTAGTTTTTATGACAACTTAAAAGTTTCGCATTAAAAAATAACTTACGTAATTAAAAACAAATTTCATCGTTTATCTAATTGAAAATGCGTTACAACATAATCACTTATAACTTAACACATAAAAAACAAACTACTAAACTAAATTTATGTTTCTTAGGACAGAATGAAATAAAGTTATAAGCTTATTGAAGGGTTAGACCCATTATTATCTCTATGTTCCAGATGATACCTTTTTAGTTCTTTTTTCTCTTCATTTTTTCCCTTCTTCTTTCACCATTCTTTTCTTTTATCTTATTCTAATTTTTTCTTTTTTTTTTCAACTTCTTCGTATCTATCATTGAGTTTATCTAACATCGATCTAATTTAACTTTATTTAAAGGTGTTGTTGATATTGATATTTATTATATGTAAAGTATTCATTTGAAATATAACTTGATTTTTTTATATAAAAAATTCTTATTTCCCTAATTATTTTTTTCCGTATGATAGTATAAACTTTTTCCTTCTTTAAATGTTTTTATTATATTGAATTACCTTTTGTTTTTGGTTTTATATAATCTATTTTTCTTATGCACAAATTTACTCATTGCAATGTCATATTCAATTCATTTTTTATGAGTACGATGGAAAGAGAGTAATTTTTTTTCAAAATTACCAAATAGGATAAAATTTAAATTAATATCTAGAAAGGATAAGTAGCAGGTTACCCTACGACATCTGAATTAAAAATTGTAGATTGTATTATTATTTTTGTTTTTTTCTTCTTTTTCATTGAAGTCGTAAAAAGGTTTATAATTTCAATTTTTTTTAATACAATTTTAAAGTCGTAAGTAAGTATTTCTTTTAAAGTCGTAAACTATTTATGATTTTAAAGTTGTAAATAGTTTGTTATTTTAATTATTAATAAATTACTATATGTTTTCATTTTTAGTTTTATTTAGTATATTATATTATTATATTTAATGTTTTCTATATTTTTTTACTAACATTAATTATTATTTGTTTTGTAAATTATAAAAATAATGTAAAAGACTTAAATTTAAATAAAAAATATTCTAATGTATTTAATTTAACAAAAATATTAAAATGTTTTGTTACTAATATTAACAAATAATATTAACCTATAATTTATCAAATAATATTAATTTTTTAAACATTAATTAATTGTTTCAGTTATCATTAAGTAAATTAACAATTTCATTCAATAGTATTAATTAATTTTATTTTATAAATTATTTTAACATTAACAACAGAAAATAATATTAGTAATAAAACTAGTTTACTTTAATTATTTAAAAATAAATTTTATTTTAACTTTTCAGTTTGATTTAATATTTTTTATATGTTTTTATTTAATACTTTTGTATTTTTTATATCGTTTTACTTAATATATTGTTTTAATTTTTTATTTTGTTTTATTGAATATTTTATTTAATTTTCACTATATTATTTTATTTAATATATTTTTTATAATTTTCTATACTTATTTATTTATTAAATACTGAAAATAAAATAATTTAAAATAGAAAAATTAATAAATAAATATGTTACGACTTGAAAGTGGTAAGGTATTTGATTGCTTTCAAGTCGTAACACTTTTTCAAAAAGAATTGATAGATTTTTTATTTTTGAAATTTTGTAAATAATTAATTAATTTAATAAATAAATATAAAAAATATATTAAAAATTGATATAGTAAAATTAAATAATAAAATTCATAAAATTAAATAAAATATTAAATCAAATTACAAAAATTAAAATATTTTATTTTTAAATAATTAAATTAAATTAATTTTTACAATTTTAAAAAAATTAACGAAACTAAAACTAAAAGAAATAGTAAATTTTATAAAAAAAGTTACACAGCTTTAAATTCCTAAATCCAAAAAACAGAAAAAAAAAAAAGGGGGTTACATAATTTTAAAGTCGTAAATCTAAAAAAAATAGGTCACATCACTTTGATGTTGTAAACCCAAAAAAGAAATCATTTTTCTTGGAAGTTGTAAATAATTTTACGACTTTAATTCAAAATAGAAAAATAAAAAGGAAAATTTGTTGCGAATTTAAAGTCATAATTTTTTTAAAAAAAATTATACCAAAAGTTATTACTTCTAATTTAGAAGTCATATGTTACAACTTATCTTCATTTAATAATTTATTTAAATTTTATTCCTAAATTATAATAAAAATAAAAAAAATACCTATTTTTTAGAAAAAAAAAGTAAAAGTCAAATGCAGATATTTTCAAAGAATACTCCTCTTTTGATAAATAAATGAAAATATTATTTTATCTATTGCAATGTTATTTTGATAGGATGTGGGAAAAAGAACCTAAATAATACACTTTAAATAAGAAATTACCAAAAAGGGGTTGTTTGAAAACTAATTACGGATTTGGGGCAGTGGGTCACGCCCAGGAGGGGGCATGACCCACTGCTATAAATCCCCCCCCCCCCCCGATCGCACTATTCACTCCCTTCTCAGCTTTTGGCTTCTCTCTAAAAGCTTCTCTCTGCCTTCTCTCTAAAAAATTCTCTGACTTCTCTCTAGAAGTGGTTTGGGTTCTCTCTACAAGTCTAGAGGCATCATGTTTCTTCGGTTTTTAGTAACGAAGCTCTGCGAACAAGTAAGTTAAATTATTTTTTAAATTTGAATGATATTTAATTTATTATTTTGTTTATTTAAGTAAGTTAATTTATTGATTATTAGTTGTATTTAATATGTTATGTTGTTGATTTATAAATTTGTTAGAGGCATATGATTTATTTGATGTTGTAGAAAACTGTTAGATGCTAGAGAATATATGATTTAGACTACTTTAGGGTTATGATTATTTAGTGTTAAGTTAAGATATTGATTTAGTGTTAGGTTTAGAGTTAGATTTTAATCTGTTAACCCTAAACCCTAGATCTCAAACCCTAGACCCCAAACCTTAAACCTAACCCTAAACCCTAACCCTAACCCTAAACCCTAACCCTAACCCTAACCCTAGATCCTAGACCCTAGACCCCAAACCCTAAACCCTAAACCATAACCCTGACCCTAGACCCCAAACCCTAAACCCTAAGCCTGACCCTAAACCCTGGCCCTAAACCCTAACCCTGACCCTAAACCCTAACCCTAAACCATACCCTACCCATTAAACCCTAACCCTAAACCCTAAACCCTAAACAATTAACCCCTAACCCTAACCCTAATCCTAAACCCTAGCCCTAAATTGAAGGATTTAAAATAATTTTTAAAAAATGAAATATAAATCGCTAACCCTAGGGATTAGTGTTTAGAATGGTTTAGAAAGCGACTTCAGTTGGTGTGCATATCAGGAATCTCCGACTCTCTACAATTGCAATGAAAATGACATGTGGGTGTGGGATAATCCTAATTTTGATGGTGAATTAGAACCCTTTGGTCGCTGCTTGAGAGTCTCAGAGTTGGTGGGTAAGGAGTGTATACAACAGTACTCCCCAAATCGTGTTGTTATGCAAGTCCGAATAGAACAGGACATTCGTGTTATGCTAGCACATTACAATGAGAATCCTTGGATAAGTTATACTCAGCCAGTGATGGATACAAATTTGTATAACTTGTATCAATCACTGGCTGACTATAACTTATCCAAGAATTCTCATTGTAATGTGCTAGCATACCACGAATGTCGTGATCCATTTGGAATTGCATAAGAACATGATGTGACGAGTACTGTTGTATACACTCCATACCCACCAACTCTGAGACTCTCAGGCAGCGACCAAAGGGTTCTAATTCATCATCAAAATTGGGATTATCCCACACTCACATGTCATTTTCATTGCAATTGTGGAGACTCAGAGATTCCTTATATGCACACCAACTGAAGTCACTTTCTAAACCATTCTAAACACTAATCCCTAGGGTTAGCGATTTATTTTTCATTTTTTAAAATTATTTTAAATCCTTCAGTTTAGGTGAATTATAATACAACCTTCTAATTTAATTACAATACATTGATTTATTAACTATAAAATAGTCTCATAGATGGCTGATTCATCATCTTCGGCATCTTCAAGGTCTGGATCGGATGACGAGGGTCACACATTGGATCCGACGACCCACGTTGTGCCTACCCCATATAAATGGGGGGTTTTGCGGAGGCGTATCCAGGGATGTCACGTTTCACAGGCTGTGTGGAACGGGGACAAAGATCGTGTGTTAAAGACGCGACGTGGTAAGATATCGGGGGGCCCACACTGTGACGATATTCCTGCAATCGTTTCAGTCATGTTAGGGCAGGCAGGATTTTTACATGTCGCACGCATGTGACATATTCAAGTATAAATTTTGTTATTGGATAATTGTACATACAAATTAATTCGTATAAATGTATTTTATTCATATGTTTCTCAAACTTGACTTCAGATCGATCCTCCACTTATCATTGCTTTGGTTGAGCGGTGGAGACCCGAGACACATACCTTTCACACGCCACAGGGCGAGATGACCATCACATTGGAAGACGTG
Organism: Glycine tomentella; assembly: GCA_007407185.1. Classification (NCBI taxonomy): domain Eukaryota; kingdom Viridiplantae; phylum Streptophyta; class Magnoliopsida; order Fabales; family Fabaceae; genus Glycine; species Glycine tomentella. The sequence continues at coordinate 88,222 of PYAF01006319.1, forward strand.
GCTGGTATTTTAGGTTTAGGCAGTGAGGGTCAAGTCGTCACCGGACCTACGTCTGACGACTGGCCCAGCATTATCGAGGAGGTATTTGGTCATCCTGCTCTGGAGTCTGAGATTAGAGGAGGATTTTTGCTCCTGTCCTACTTTGATAGGCTTTACGCGCGGAGGGACGAGGTGGGAGGGGAAATCGTCGAAGTCGAAAGGTTTTCGAAGGCCCACATCGCACGCATGATCGGAGCATGGCTTTTATGCGACAGATCCAGCAGAAACACTATCGGTTGTCGCTATGTCCCTTTGCTAGCAGGGGACATGACTGATATAGCCAGGTATAGTTGGGGATCTGCGGTCCTCGCACATTTATTCAGACAAATGTGCGAGTGTACAGATCTAGATAGGAGTAACATCGGTGGGTGTCATGTGCTACTACAGATATGGGCGTGGCTCAGATTTCCACCCCTTGCTCCAGCTATACCTCAGCCTGCTCATCAGGAGTGGCATTACGGTCACAGTTATGTGTTCTTATTTTCTTTTATTAATTACCTTTCCACCCATTAGTTTTACTAATGTCATTTATTTCAAATTTAGGTTTAATGCTTTAGGGAGGTATATTCCACACAACCTTCCGTGGTATCGGGTTACGTTAGATTCCTTGCTCGGGATGAGGTACGTGATGTTATTTGCTAAAAGAGTGGATAATTTGCATTTGTGGTAATGGTAATCATTGTTCTTTTGTAATTGAGTGTTTAACTATTTTTTTCAGGTCGTATGGCAGCCGTATGCAGGGTATCATTTCCTTGGTGCTACTGAGCATGAACGACTGTTGTGGATCGCAACTACGCCAGTGATATTGTTGCGTTCGATTTGTATGATTAAATACGACAAGTGCACCGATCGTTAACAAGTAATAAAGTAGGTAAGTGAGTTATTGTCTCCACAGGGATTGGAGTGATTTTGCAGTAAAACAATTGTGATTGAAAACAGAAAACAAAGAATTATGCAGAAAAGTGTTGTTTGAGCGATTGTTTTGATTGAAAGTGAAATTAAAAACAAAAACAGTAAATTAAACAAAAGTGTTACCAATGAGTGATGATTGTGGTCAGGCACAATCCCTTATGAGCATTACCTCCTTCACTTGACTGATTATTTTAACTTGAAGTTCACATACAAAATATCTCTCCTATAATTGTAAATCCTAGAGCATAACCAGCGATTTAACCCTTTAATTCGATCGAGAACCCTAAACCTTTAGCGATTCCGTCAAACTAAGCATGCAGAGAATAAATCATATGGGTTCGTGTTATGTTTACTCGAAGAATAAGTCTTTCCTATATTAGTTAACCCCTAATGTCTTAGTGAATTAACCCTTTAAACTGAGTTCATAACCTAATGTCTTAGTGATATTAATCAGTTTAAGCAATCAAAGAACATATCATGGACTCCGCACTCATGCATCCCTATGTCTAGGTGAAGAACAAGTGTTATTCTTAACAGGTCAGATATTATAACCCCAACGTGTCCATTGCGAATTATAACTCTCAGTACTCATCTAGAGTGATCAATTCTAAACAAGATAAGTATAAACACAGAAAAGAATTAAAATAAACAAAACATATGCATTCAATACCAGTCAAATTACAGAGGATGACTCATAAGTTCATGACCTTCCCACAACAGAAGCTTAGCCTGCCATAGGCCTCAAGAACACCAAAGCAATTGGATGAAACATTGTTGTGCAGAACTCTGTCTCAGAATCTTGATTCCTAGGGTTGGTAATGGTGATTTCTAGGGTTAGATCTATATTCTCAAGGTGTTTTTCTGTATCTCTGTGTGTTTTTCTCTGTTCAGAAGCCTCCTATATATAGAGCCTTTTAATTATAGTAACTAGGCCAAAAACAATTCCCAATTTCGAAGCATATCTATTTAATTTAGGAAAGAAAATCGAGCCCACGCGACCCGCGCGCGATCCCACGCTAGTCGCGTGGCGTGACAGAATTGATGGCGCTTGTCGCGTGATCCATGGCGCTACTCGCGTGGCTTGGCAAAACAAAACTTGTTTAATCCTTGAAGTTATGACGCTACACGCGTGACCTGTGACGCTTGTTGCGCGGCTTGACAGAGGAAAAAGCCTTATTCCTTGAGGTTGTGGCGCTGGTCGCGTGAAAATGGCGCTGCTCGCGTGGTACTCTCGGGTCCTCCACGCGGGTCGCGTGGTGTCTTCCAGTATTTGTTCTTCATTTTTGTTCTTGGCGCGATCAGCGTGATTATGGCGCGACCCGCGCGATAAGCCAGAACTTGATTCTCCTTTTTAATTGCTCTTAAGTCCCTCTTTTTTGCCTGCAAATACTTAAATGGTATTGAAATGCTTAAAACAATTAAAAATACTAAAAAGAACTAATTTTGACACTATTTCCTAACTATTTAACTAATTAATAACCTAAGACTAAGCTAAAAATAAGATGTGTTTACAACACATCAGATATGTTTCCACACAGTTGAATACTCTCATCATGATCGATGCATGCGTCAGTTTGGAAGGGATCAGCCCATCCCTAGAAGCCCAAGGAAGTTGACAGGCGTCCATGACCTATCCCTGCGAGGGAAGCAGATGGATAATTGGACACGTAAGCTCCGGCCCTTTATTCGTCGTTGGGATCGTAGGGACCAGCACATAGAGCTACCCCCCCAACTGACTGGGTTCATGTCACCAAACCATGAGTACATGGCTTGGTACATGGAGAACGGGAAACGCTACATCACTAAGCAGGCTGCGAAGATGGGTCGTGGTGTAAGTGTTATTTAAATTAAATTTGTAAAGTAATTTTCATTATGATGTCGTTATTGTATTGACTAATGAATTTGTTGTGTAATTTGTAGCTTGATGGACTGGAAATGTTGTACTGTGCCAGTGGCAGACAGGAGTGGCCTGGGTTCAGCATGGACTACCTGCACGAGGAGGTTGGTCGGATTATGGCCATGTTTCGACAGAGCTGTAGGTTGGAGGAGCCAGGCCCAGCTGCACCCCCGTCATAGCTTCCAGATGAAGATGACCCGCATGTGGATGTTCCTCGTAGCCGTCGTGAGGGACACGGACTGGAGCGTCACCGGAAAGTCAGGCTACAAGTTCCTAAGTTTATACCCGCTCTCAGGCCTCGCGCTGAAGGTTGCTATAAGCCTCCAGTGATAGGACCCACGTACGGCAGTCAGGCTTTCTATTACCAGTCTGCTCAGCCCTCGAATATGGGTCATGAGGGGTTCAGTACTCAGAGCGATATGCCACCATAGTCTGAGTACGGGTCACAACATTTGTACTACGCCCCTACTTTGGCCACGGCATCAATGGACTGTGGGACTAGTTCTTCCATGCCTGCTCCGGAGTGGTTTGAAGAGGACATTGAGACGCTGGTTAATTTTGGTCTGGATATTCACGGAGATTGGTCAGCACATGGCGAATACGGCACCCCAATTCATGATCATCCTGACCCAGCATCCCAGGATCTGATGACTACATGGCCACCAGTATATGCAGCCCCTCCTCAGCCAGCCCCCTCCGATGCAGGGCCTTCCCATGCAGCCCCTTCTCAGTCATCACATCCTCAGGCTGAGCCTCGTCAGGCAGGATCTTCTCGACGACGTGTTAGACGGGCGAATCCCGATCGTCAAGCGCGTCATTATCAGTGGCCACCTAAGTCGTAGTGTTTTTATGTATTTACATTTGTCTTAATTTTTTTTTGTTTGTTGTAATGTACTTTATTTGTAATGGATCAATTAATTTTTTTCGTTATGATCTTTATTTGTATTTGATTAATTTATTTTTTTTTGGTTCACTTATAATGTAGTACAACGATCGTCATTAGAGACTGAACACGCCCAACAAATGCAGGCGTCACTGCACACGCTCAAATAGGACGTGACTGCACACGCCCAACAATTGGAGGCGTCACTGAAGACGCCCAAGTTAGGCGTCATAGAAAAGGGGGTCACGCCTACATTTGGGCGTCATTGAACCTTATATAAGGCTGACCATCCAACACAAATTACATCGACTACTAACTCAATCTGAATACTTGCCTCTGTAACTCTTAGATTGTTTTACTATGGCATTCTTAGTAGAAACAAGCAGCCAAACAGTTGATAACTCAAAATTAGCCTTTATTTATCCAAATGGATCGATGAAACACAACGACAGCAGTGTTTCTTTTGAAAGTCCCTATCCAATACCAATGCGGGTTCCCGATCAATGTTCTTTTTAAACACTGAAGCGTAGGATAAGCGACACCCTTATGATAATCGGCGACCAGTTTGTTGATGAAATCTACTACAGACAGCCACACGTACATGCAGGTGACCTATGTTTTTTTCATTCTTTTCAAGTAACAAATGATAACGATGTTTGCGTAATGTTGATGTGCCATGAACAAATGTCGACCATTGGGCCTATAGAAATATTATGCACCATAAGCAGAACGCCTGAGGGTATACTCAACCTGCTTCAATCCACCATGGTCCTAACACATGATGCAATGCTATATTACAACAACAAGTGGAACATACCACAACATGGCGGCTTTGTGGGCTATGCATTCACGGGAACAAATCCAATCAGATTTGACATTCCTTTAGGTTGCAACTTTGAAACACTGAAGAAACTAATCAAGCAAGTTGCGCCCGTTGGACTTCCCCCTTATGGAATCCACAAGTCACAGGTGGTTAGAAAAGTATTTTTTAGACAGCCAGTGCATCACGCTTATTCAGACAACACGATTGAATATCACATAAAAGAGTTGCTGAGCGATGAAGACATCTTGAAGGTGTTAGCTGAATCCAACTACAGGAAACGTTTTTCTCCAATACACATCTTAGCTGTTTTTAGCAAACCAGTACCCGAATTGGAATAAGACAAATGTGCTACGCCAGATATGTGAAACTATTCATTTGTGTTGTTATTTACTTATTTAATGTTGTTGTTGTCTTAATCAATGTTAAAGTGTTGTCAAACAACTTTGTTATGCGAATTAATGAACACGATGAAATGGTAAACATAGTCTTAAACATAATGTCGTCCGGTAAAATACAAAACATTTGAATACAGCTAATATTGTAAACATGACCCTAAATCATGAAACAGCACGACGATCAGGACAAGCTCTCCGATTATGCCCAACGGCCTTACAAATTCTGCATCTGCTACGTCTTTGACTGGTTTCGACTTCGTCCATTTCGTTACGAATTCTGGTTGCCTTGGGACGACCCTTTCCACACAACATTTCCCTGTTGGGTATTATAACTGGACCGTCACTCGGTGGAATGGCACCTTCATGACCAATTGGCTGCCATGGGATTGAATAAGCCTGCACCAAATTACTTATGAGGAACACATCATCGACATACTGAAATGGATTCTGCCGAACATGTAAGGCAGCTGCTGTGGCGTGACTGCAAGGGTATCTGAATGCCTTAAACTTGCCACATGACAAGACCGTTGTCCAAGGTTGACTGAATAAATAGTCTCACAGCCATCCAGCACCTCAAATTCTGTTCGGTCAACATTATAAGTGCTGACATGGTGGGCTATAGCAACGGTCTGGTTATGCCTCATAGCATCAACCACATTTCTGCAATGCCGCGCTGAACCCTCAACCTGTGAAAGAGCTGCCTGACCCCTCGTTACAAAATATTCAACCAATCTGCTGTACGTGTGTTTCACCGAAGCAGTAATAGGCATGTTCCTTGCTCCCTTCAACACCCGATTAAATGATTCAGACAAGTTTGTCGTCATATGGCCAAATCTCCTCCCCTCAACATCATATGCACGAGTCCACTTTTCCTTGGGGATGTTATCAATCCATTCTGCAACCTCAGGGCTGCTGTCACGAAATCGTGCTAACGCCAGCTCAAACTCAACCATACACGGATTATAACCTGCAAAACAATCATCCCATTAACATTGATCTGCTTACACAACATCAAACATTTTAATATCATCACATAATTGTTAACCATACCTAAATTCATCAGCGTCTTCTTCAAGCGTTGATTTCTGAACTTTTGATTAAAATTACTGGCAATATGACGGAGGCAAAACACATGATGAGCATAAGGGGGTTGCCAACCAGCATGATTCGCCACAGCAGATAGTATGCTACGGTGCCTATCTGAAATGAGACAAATGTTTTGCCTTTGAGTAACGTGAAGACGAATGTTAGCCAGAAAGTATGACCAGGCTTCCAAGGTCTCCCCCTCGACTATGGCAAATGCCAGTGGCAGGCATTCCCTGTTGCCATCCTGGGTTGTGGCAATCAATAATTTCCCCGTATACTTCCCACACAAATGAGTGCCATCAATCTGAATTATTGGTTTGCAAAAATTAAATGCCTGGCAACACTGTCCAAACATTCAGAACATGCGATGAAACACACGCTTTCCTCATACCAGTTGATTTGCCACAAAATAATCATTGGTTTGAATATCATAAAAAGCACCTGGTGAAAAACGAAGCATGTAGCCACACCACCTGGGCAAAAATGCATATGATTCTTCCCAATTCCCGTAAACCATTGCCATTGCTTTCTGCTTCGCGAACCAGGCCTTGCGATATGAAACTCTGAATCCAAACGTATGGGTGATCCTTTCCCG
>PYAF01006319.1:94951-145689 GCA_007407185.1 Glycine tomentella
GATTTGCCACAAAATAATCATTGGTTTGAATATCATAAAAAGCACCTGGTGAAAAACGAAGCATGTAGCCACACCACCTGGGCAAAAATGCATATGATTCTTCCCAATTCCCGTAAACCATTGCCATTGCTTTCTGCTTCGCGAACCAGGCCTTGCGATATGAAACTCTGAATCCAAACGTATGGGTGATCCTTTCCCGAACCAATGCAATCGACACAGACGGTTCCTCCCTGATCATTCCTACCAATGCAAAAGTAACATTTACATTAACTTTAAGAATTATTCAACACATACAGAGATAATTTTAAACACACGTACCTACTACAATTGAGGCAATAACATCAGAATCAAGCTGTCTATGACCCTGTGAAATATGGTCGTTAAAGCAGTTGTGATTGTCACCCCATCTTGAAACAATCCACTTCTCACCGAACGCCGGTTTAATGACCCTAACCCTCCATGGGCAACCATCGTTATGAGCAATACACCTAATGCTAAACTTGTTAGGCTTGCTCTCAACCACATATGCCTCTTGATGCTCCTTCATCAGGTTCCGCTTAACTGCGACCTATGCGTCCTTTTTGGTGGCAAATTCTTATTTAACAAACAACAGATCACCTAATTGCCATGGACCCTGCACTGAACCCAAACCCGAACCGGATGCGGTATAAGAATCTTCTTCGCTTGGATGACTCCAATCAATATATGTCTAGTGGGGAATTCCATCCCAAAAAGGAGTCACCTCAGCACCTTCAAATACAAAAGTAGTTGAATAAATACATCATGCACACTAAAATATTAAAACATGCAACTATTCTATTTATGTTAACATGACTTCTTAATTCATTTTATTGATGTTACATACCTTCAACAGGATGTTCTGATTGTGAACATCCTACGTCGGGATGATGATGCATTCCAGACGATCCCACATCAGTGTCTCCTTGGAATGCAGTTGCATCCACACCAGCAACGTTATCATTATCCGACGCACTAGCATCATCTTCAAGAAGACGATCCTCCATTGCAATGTTTTCATCATCGTCATCATCGTCATCGTCTTCCATAACCCAAGTTGGGTCATGTGAATCTTCCTCAGACACGTTTACAACTGGATCAACATGTGACGAACCTTTTGCAGCATTTACAGGAACTGTCCTAATGGGTAACACATCATCTACCACACCAAAGTCCACGTATAGCTCTATAAAATCTCTCGTTGGCAGTTTAAAAAATTCTTCAATTAGCAATTCTAGGTCTTCGTCGTCCACAACTTCAAAACCCATGTAACGTTCACGTTGCCATAATCTCCCTGTAAGCTGTATGATACTTTGGTTGTCTTGCAAAGCTAATTTTTGTCGAATCTTTTGTTGTAAATCACCCATTGTCGACGTTCACTTCAAACGTGTCTGTTGTTTCTCCCCTTCAAAAACAACACCTTCCCTGCCTTCAAATTTCCTTCCACTATAATATAACACAACACGTACAAATTCGTCGCCACATGAACTCATTTCTTCCACTCAACAAAATCAAACACTTCTTAGTAGAGCTTTGCTGTACACATAAATTTTAAAAAACTGTGTTAGAATATCTTGTTAACCTCTAAACCCATTTATTAAGCCGTATAAACCCTAAACAGTAAACCATATACCCTAAGGCGTATAAATCCTAAACCCTAACCCATTATACCATCAATCCTAACCCTTATTCAAAAACCCTAATCTTTTAACCCTAATACGTGCACCCTCATCTGTACACCGTAACCCCTACATTCCCAATACTAAACTCAAAACCCTAAACCCTAAAACATAAGCAGTCTACCATAAACCCTAACAAGTATACACCTAAACCCTAAACCCTACGCAGTCTACCATAAACCCTAACAAGTATACACCTAAACCCTAACAAGTATACACTAAACCCTAAACGTGTACCCTAAACCCTAACCAGTCTACCATAACCTAAACTAAGGTATACAACACTAAACCCTAACCAATAAATTAACTCGTATACATAATTAATCAAATCACTTACTTGTGTTAGCAGAGTAGAGCTTCGCTGCAAAATGACTCACTACACTTTCTGCAACTCGATTCAAGAATGCGCAACACTCAGAAATGCAGGGGAAACTGAAAACTGGGGGATATATATACAATGGGTCACGCCCAGGAGTGGGCATGACTGGTCATGCCCAGAACCAGGCGTGACCACCCCCTTGGTCACGCCTGGTTCTCGGCGTGACCAGTCATGCCCAGTCCTAGGCGTGACCCACTACCCTAGATTTGTAATTAGTTTCCAAACAATCCCTTTTTGGTAATTTCTTATTTAAAGTGTATTATTTAGATTCTTTTGCCTAGGATGTGATTAAAAATGTGACTCTTCTCAGCTTATCCCATAAGGGAGGGTTAATTTCGGTAACAAACAATATGGTGCAATCTTTCTTTACATTTTATATTAATTTTGGGGAAAAAGTTACAAGCCTGGATCCCACCCAATCCATATCAATTTTACTATTGATTTCATCGCTACCGAACGACCAAAATGACTTCTTTCTTTGCTTTTCTTCCACAATTACACTTTTCGTCCTTTTCTTTCCTCTTGCTTAACTAAAAAAAATGCACCATTTTGTTTAAAAAAAGCCTACGTATTCCTACCAAAAGGAGCAAGGAAAATAAACAACGCTATCCTATGTTACCAAATTTGCCACCATCCTAGAACTCTAATTACCATTTTCCTCTTATTGCACCGCCACAATTCCCACTCCACAAAGTTTGTAACTTTACACACTATAGGATAAAGTGTAGCCACACTTCATTAGTAGTAGCCAGTAGATTCAAAGTTGAGAGAAACAAACAAAACAAAACACAGCCCAGCATTTCCCAACACACCATCATCATCATCATCAAATCCAAGCACAACAATGGCACTCAAAAGGGCATCGTGGTTGATGCTGCTGCGACTGTTATCTGCAGTTGCTGCTGCTGCCACCAACACCAACAGCGTGTACCATCCTTGTGCTGATGCCAGGATTCAGAGATCTGATGGCTTCAGTTTTGGCATTGCCTTCAGTTCCAGGGACTCTTTCTTCTACAACCAGAACCAGTCCCTTCAGCTCTCTCCCTGTGACCGACGCCTGTCTCTCTCTTCCTCCAACGCTCAGCTTGCTCTCTTCCGTCCCAGAGTTGATGAGATCTCTCTCCTCACCATCAACACCTCTAGTTTCTTCCCTGTAAGTAACAGCGTTACCTCTTTGATCTTTTTTTCTTTGCCTTGGCTGATTGAAAATGGCACTGTTCGTTTGTTTTTCTTGGTATGGGGGCTGAAACCTTTGACATGGATGTTTGACTCTATTGTGTTGGAAAGTTTGGAACTTTGAGGTGACTTGTTGACTATATATAGAGAAATTGAATTGATTTTGTACAAAAGAAATGTATAAAAGAGAGAGAGGAAGAGAAGACATGTTTTGGCTAAAATGGTTGTTGTCACTTGTCAGTGATGGATGGAGAGAAAATGTGATGTGGTATTCTTGAATGAAACAGTGATCTGTTAGATGTTGATTATATATGGAGAAATTGTATTGGTATAAATAATGTTAAAGAAAATGTGGATGATTCTCTTGTATGAACAAGGGATCTCTTATATTATTATGTTCGTATACTATTGTCATGGTAGAATATGGGGATAATGGGACTGTGGCTTCTGTTCATTGGTTGGTAAGTGGGGTACTTCTATATTTGATATTGACATGGTGACTTCTCCGGGTTGTTGTAGTTCCTGTAGATGACACAGCGACTGTTTTCTAATTGCTAATTCATCTTTCTTGTGTTTATGATGGTGAGGGTTCCACAATCAATTTATTCCCTATTATTTTTTGCTGGATAATATGGATTTGGGCTGGGAAAAAGTTAAGAGTATAAATATTTTTTTGACACATTGTATAGCTATCCTATGACTTTGTCGTTGGACATGTGGAACTAACCATGAACCTAAATTTATGTGCTCATTATTGCAAGAAATTAAGCAGCCTAAGTGCTTAGTAATGAAGGTACGTATATTGAGGTTGTTGAATGTCATAAATTCAGTTTTAAGTGTTTTAAATGAGATTATTTGTCACTATAGTACATGGAGTAGAATTGTTATGTACTCTGAGATTGCTGCACCAACCTACTAAAAGCATAATATATGGCACAACATAACCATGTTGAGAGATCAAATATTGCTATAATACCTACCAATACAATACACACCCTGTCCTGCAACCTCCATTAAAGAAGTTAGGTATACAATTGCCAACCCTGACCTATATTCTTTACATCTAGTTCAATGCCGAGGTTATGGTTCTAAACTATCACTTTCATTTGTTTTTCCAATATTCCACTAGTTTTGACATCCCACTCAATGAAGCAAAGTTTCTACTTTTGCAGCTATCTTAAGTTTCATCATGCATGCCAAGGTACTTGGGAGACTAATTATATTCTGCTCTCTGCATTGCTAATTAAATATTTTCCTGCTACTCATTGCCTTATAAGCTTGTAATAATCTTCAATTACAATTTACAGCCATAATGTATTATTATTGTGTTGACTATCGCTATTTCCCCTTATCCTTGTGTTAGCTTCGATTTAAACCACTCCTTATTGGTGTTACTATTAAATATGACTGAACACTTTGTACTGACTAAAATAGTCTCAAGTTTTGCTGTATCTATCTCTTCATTGTTTAAATTAAACCACTCCTCGTTGGTTATTAAACTAGAGTGCACACTTTGCACCAACTAAAATTACTCTCAAGTGCTGCTTCTCTCTCTTTTTGCCACTTTTTAGTTTGATTTTACATCACTGTGACTTCAAAAGTTGAGGCTGTAACTTGCAACCACCCTGTTTTACCAACGCAGAGTTTAGGCAAACTTGGCTGTATTTCTATTTCTGTTTGACATGACAAGTTTATTTATTTAACACATGGTTAAAATGTACATCTAATACACAGTATTGAAAATAAACATCAAATCTAGGATAGCAATTTTGGTCAGATCTTTGTTCAATGTGATCAATGTTTAGGCCTGTTCACATGCATAAAAGCATAAAACTGATAATCATGAGTTGAAATAATTAGGCAGCATATGAAGTGTACAAGGAGGCTACTATTTTTGAAGAAAAAAAACATCATTTATATGTGGAATTTGAAACTTGAAAGACCTATAATGTGTGCTTGAGTCAGTATTGAAATGGATTTTGTTTTCCTTAGAGCATGCTAATTCACAAATTCGTTATACAGATTCTCTGGTTGACTTAGAGTATTGGAAGCGGCTATGCTCAAAATATAACCATGAACCACAGTGCTTTAACATCACTGCTTTGATAGGATAGAAATGAGAATGTCAAGTCATGGTGACTTGAAATGGGATCTCTTAAACCAACTGCTTCCTATGTTTCATTTACTACACAATATATGCTGCTTAAGAAAGACAAAACATGTCTACAAAACTACTTGCGAATTAGATCAACTTTTTTTTTTTAGGTACGTGAATTAGAGATAGAGAAATGTCAGTTACCATGAAGGCAAAAACAAGACACACAAGAAAGCTAAAACAAAAATTGGATGAGTAGTTTGATTGTAAGAGGTAACAACTAATATATGTTTTTCATTTTTTCCGTGACAAATAGGATAACTACGGTGGATATATGGTGGCATTTGCGGGAAAGAAATATGCTGCACGTTCTCCACTTGCGTTTGTCGCAAACAGCACATATACCGTGACAAGTTTTACACTGGTAAGAGTTGTGAATCATGGACCTGATGAGTTGAGTTTTTGGTTTGTTATTGAAAGGCTTGTTGGTTGGACTTTCCATTTGATTAGGTGCTAGAGTTTCAGAGGGGTAGGCTGCATAACTTGTACTGGAAGAGAGACGGCTGTTCTTCATGCAAGGGAAAATCGAACTTCATATGCCTCAACAAACAAGATTGTGCACTCAGAACATCATCTTGCAAAGGCAGAGGAGGTGCAGTAGATTGTAGTCTTGGAATTCAGCTTGCATTTTCTGGTACAGACAGGAATCTCAGAGTGCTTAATTCATGGTTTGAAGTGGAAAACATGCGGCAGTACTCTCTCTATGGCTTGTACTCAAATCTAAGGGACTCTCTCACCAGCCAGTATAACAAATTCTTTTAACAGCAAAATGATCTTCCTCTGTGGATTATTTTGTTTGTTTCGGATGGTATGGTAACTTTTGTGACTATTGCACTTTGCCTTCTCAATTACTTGTTGCTGGAAATTTTATTGCTTGCCAATTTTTGGTTTATAACTTTATGTGAAGAGTGTGTACATTTTAGTAGGCTGCAAGTGCCTTTACTTGTTTCTTTTATTGGCTTCACAATACAGTTTACCCCCAAATCTCAAATTGCGTATTTTGAATACGTGTACATTTTATTTTTTGTATACTTATAAGATTATTCTCACATAATTTATACTTATATTTATGAAAATATAATTACTTAAAAATATTTTTTAGTAAGTATTTGAGTAAAAATATATAAATGTAATTTTCAAGTTGTATAAATTTAATTTTAATAGCTATATTATTATTTAAAGAGTTATACTATTATTAGTTGGATTAATTAGATCGCTTTTAAATTTTAAAGCAAATAGATTGGATGAGCAATTTAGAAAACTGAAAGTGATAAGTCGGATAATTTTTCTCTCCAAAAAGGATTCAATTGAATTCGTGAACTCCTCAACTATTAGAACACAATTAAATATATTCATCAAAAAGTTTCGTAATATGAAAAATGTCAAAAACATGTTTATATAAACTTCCTGTTTTAATGGGTTAAATTTGATTTAATCTGTTTTTCCCAAATATGGGTTTGTGTTATGAACAGATTAATAGATTAATTTTTTTATTAATGTGTTAAAACAAAATCAAATTTTGTTGCCTTACAGCCATTTAGTTTGCTAAACAAAAACTATCACAGAGAATTCACAAGATGTACCAAAATGAGACCAACAACTCATACAAAACTATTACGAAAACACACCTTATAGCTGAAGTGACTCTAAAAACTCAATCCCTTCTTACAATAACATCCCATGACATAACCTCCCAAATTGCAAAAGTACATATATAAAAAGACAAAAATGAATACTCTCACTTTTGCGTCTGCTTTACTGGTTCTTGACTTCTTGCAAAGTACAGAAGTGAGAAAAATCCATAATTTCGGTCTCTGACGTGTCTGCAACTAATGCTTTCAAGAACTTTAGTTAATGGATTAAAACAGAATTGGATAGGGTTTTTTGAGTTACTTAAAAAACAAATTAATTGCTTAGACTTTTATTCAATTAACTTGGGCATTAGGGATTGAATCAACATCAAACTAAGCCAAATCAACACAAAATTACAACTAATTACAACTAAATCAAATCAACACTCAAAATGTTCAATTGGTTGGAAGTCATCAAATCTTCTTTTGGCTCTAAGGGATGGCTTCTAGCATCAACAGACTCTCCCTATTTGATTATCACAACCAATGTGTTGGTTATCAGCTTGGTCATTTGTGTTGATTCAGCTTTGGGGTATCTGAAATTTCAACATACGCCTTTCTCCCCCTTTAGCAATCATCAAATCCAAACAAAACATAAAGTAATACTAACAAATGAAAGGTGAGGCATATCGAACAGAAATATAGAGTCCATTAATAATCATGTCATTTCATAAGGAGCGATACATCAATGTTGCATGTCAAGGAGTCATCAAAACAAAAAAATGAGTCAGCGACACATCCAACAAGCTATAGTCAGCTTCAAGCAAAATTGCAAATTAACCACTTCAAGGTACCACCAACTAACTAGCTATTGCTAAACAAGAGATAACAAAAACAGCTAAAGCAGAATAGAAAAATCATAGTCCATAATGGCATCATAAGCCATAGTCAGCAAAAAAAGAAAAAAGAAAACACCCTAAAGACTATAATCCTGGAGTCAAGTTGCTCCTTGATTTCTGCATATTGGTCACCATGCCTGAGCTTTAGTAAGGGAGTATTTTAGAATGTGGGTTTAGACCTAACTCAACTCCAAAAGCTAGTTCATAGGGTGAGAATTATTCCCCACTTATATACTCTATCTTGACATTAATCGTCGATCAACAAGAAGAATATATGGCTCTTCGAGAATGTATAACTTTGGAAATTCCAACAATTTGTTCTCTAACCGATGTGAGACTTGGATTTTTCCCAGAGTCCAACTTATTGATCCTCATATGCTCAAATGGAAACAAGTGACTTTAGTCGTTCCTTTGAAAAACCATGCTCCTGTAATCTTCTCCATTCTCATTTTGTGTAAAGTTGCTTCATTTATGGTAATTGCACCCCTCAATGTTTGAACACTTTCTCCTTCAACATAAACCTCAAAATGGTACTGAAAATTTTAGAGACCATGACAGCATAAGGGAGTTTTTAATTTGGAAGCCTTTTGGCCTTGAGGATTGAGTCAGTGAACACACGGCTCCAATTGAGCTTGATTCCATTTTTGATGGCATACAAGAGCATGAGGTCACTCTCAGAGAGCACGACATGATTACTCCCTTTGGGGGTGATATGCCAGGCAATGACGAATGCCAAAATTCTATTCGTTACCTTCATTCCTCCAACATTCAAGTTTTTTTTTGTTATGACAAATGTAATTTTGTTACAATGTTAGTTTTTTGTTAGTAGAGGGGATCCAATATTCAAACTTTTTCTCTCTTCTCTTCTTCCTTAACCATTCAACCCATCTTATATCTCCTTCAAGTACCTACCTTTGATCTTGACCATAGGATTCTTCAAGGACTCTGTAGACCTTCATCTTATCAAACCCGAAATTTTTTTAAAAAAATACAAATTAAAAAACTAATTTGAAATCTAGGGTAGTTTCAAAACTATTTTGAAATCTGGGGCTACAAAACACGCCTGGATTAGGCGTGTTTAAACACACCCAAATTGGGAAAGATGTTGTTTGGAATGATTTGTTAGAATTGTACGTGGATTTTAGCGCAGTGGAGGATGTTGTTTTACCCATAAGGCCAGTCGATTTTAATTCTGCACATAATGCATCATCATATGCTGCTCCAATTGAACATGACTCAACTTGGGTGATGGATGACGATGATGAAAATATCGCAATGGAAGATCGTCTTCTTGAGGAGGATGCTAGTGCGTCGAATAATGATGAGGATGCTAGTGTGCATGCGACTGAATTCGAAGAAGATATTGATGTTGGGTCATCTCAAATCTGTCATCATGTCGACGTTGGATCTACTCAACCAGAACAAGGTGTTGAAGGTATGTTAGATGACTGAAACCAATGAAAATGTAGACATATATGTATATCTGTATATTATAGTATTTTATTTGCTTGGTGTGTTTAGGTGCTGAGGTAATTCCTTTTACAGTGTTTAATGTTTAGGGTTAGGGTGTTTAGTGTATAGTGGTTTAGGGGTTAGGGTGTTTAGTGTTTAGGGTTACGGTGTTTAGTGTTTAGTAGTCATATATGTGTAGATGTATATTATAGTATTTTATTTGCCTGATATGTTTAGGTGCTGAGGTTGTTCCTTTTTGGGATGGAATTCCACATTACACATATATTGATTGGAATCATCCAAGCGAAGAAGAATCTTTTACTGGCTTTGCTTCGAGTTCGGGTTAGTGCAAGGTCCATGGCAATTAGGGGACGATTTGTTTGTTAAACAGGAATTTGCATCCAAAAAGGACGCACAAACTGCAATTAAGCGGAACCTCATAAAGGAGTATCAAGAAGCAATTGTGGTTGAGAGCAAGCCTAACAAGTTTAGCATGAAGTGTGTTCGAAACAACGATGGTTGCCCTTGAAGGGTTAGGGTAATTAAACCAACGTACGGTGAGAATTGACTTGTTTTAAGATGGGGTGGAAAACACAATTGCCTGAATGATCATATTTCACTGGGTCTCAAACAACTTGATGTTGATGTTATTGCTTCACTTGTAGTAGGTATGTTTGTATTAAATTTGCTCCATATGAAAAATATTGATGTTGATGTCATTGTTTCACTTGTTAATGTCAATGTTACAATTTCATTGTTAGGAATGGTTAAGGAGGAATTGTCTGTATCAATTGCATTGGTTCAAAAGAGGATCACCAATATGCATGGATTTAAAGTTTCGTATGGAAAGGCCTAGTATGCGAAGCAGAAAACAATGGCAATGATTTATGGGGATTGGGAAGAATCTTATGCATTTTTGCCTAGGTGATGCAACTACATGCTTCATTTTTCATTAGGTTCTTTCTTTGATATTCAAACAAATGCTTATTTTGTAGCACATCGAATGGTATAGAACAAGCGTGTATTTCATCGCATTTTTTGGACTTATAGACAGTGTTGTGAGGCCTTTAAATTTTGCAAACCCATCATTCAAATTGATGGAACTCATTTATATGGCAAGTATAAAGGAAAATTGTTGATTGCCACGAGTCGGAATGGAAATAATGAGTGTCTGCCACTGACATTTGCCATTATTGAGGGGGAGACGTTGGAAGCCTGGGAATACTTGCTTGCTAACATTCGGTTCCATGTTACCCAAATGCAAAATATATGTCTCATTTCATATCGGCACCACAACATAATATCTGCTGTGGAGAATCATGTCAGTTGGCAACCACCTTTTGCACATCACGTGTTTTGCCTTTGTCATATTGCTAGTAATTTTAATCAAAGGTTCAAGAATGCAAGATTGTAGAAGACCCTCATGACTTTAGGTATGTTAACAACTATTTTGAATATATTAAGCTGAGACAGATCTGTAAACAAAATAGTGTTAATGGTATTATTATCTTGCAGGTTATACTCCATCTATGGTTGATTTTGACATAGCGTTTGTACAGTTTCGTGATACTAGTCCTGAGGTTGCAGAATGGATTGATGGCATCCCTAAGGAAAAGTGGCCCCGTGCATATGATGTAGAGGGAGAAGATATGACCATATGACAACAAATTTGTCAGAATCAGTGAATAGGGTGTTCAAGGGAGCAAGGAACATGCCTATCACTGCTCTTGTGAAGCACACATACACCCGATTGGTTCATTATTTTGTATGCAGAGGTCAGTCGACTGCTTCAAAGCTTCAACATTCACAACGACATTGTAAAAATGTGGTTGATGCTATAAGACATAATCAATCCCTTGCTACAGGCCACGATGTAGGTACATATAATGTTGATCAAACATTATTTGAGGTGGAGGAAAGCTGGGAGAGGTCATATTCAGTCAACCTTGCAGAGCATTTTTGTCAGTGTGCAAGTTTAAGGCCTTCAAATACCCATGTAGTCATGTTGTAGCTGTTGCTTTACATGTTCGCCAAAATCCTTATCAGTATATGGATGATGTCTTCCTCGTAAGCAACTTGGTTCAAGCTTATTCAATGTCATGGCAACCAATCGGTAATGAACGTGCTATTCCACTGAGTGAAGATCCAGTTCTCATACCTGACAGATCAATGTTGCATGCAAAGGGTCGTCCAAGGTCCACTAGAATATGTAACGAGATGGACGAAGTCGAAACAAGTCAAAGACGCGCTAAATGCGGAATTTGCAAGCAAGTTGGACATAATCGGAGAAATTGTCCTACTCGTGGTGGCACTTCATGATTTTGTAATTTTATTTTGTTAATTTATGTTATGTTAATGTGATTCATTTATAAATATGTTGTCCTACCCCGGTATTTGGTTCACATAGATGATATTACTCATCATGTTTTGCATGTGATTACACAAACGACAATCACGTTTTCAAAATGGATAACTAAATAACAAATTAGATGGAGCCAAAACCCTAAACCCTGAACTTTTAACCAAACACCCTAAACCCTAATCCCTAAACCGTTAACCTGACACCCTAAACCCTAAAGAAGAAACCATAATCCCTAGAGCTAACATCCTAAACCCTAAAACAAATACCCTACACCCTAAACACTAAACCAGACACCCTACACCCTAAACACTAAACCAAATACACTAAACCATAATGACAACCCTCGTAAACCCTGGACCGTAATCCCTAAAACAACCATCATAAATCCTTAAGCCTAAACACTAAACACCCTACACCCTATAAGCTAAAGACGACACCGTAATCCCTAAAATAAACCCCATAAACCCTCAACCCTAATCAGTAGACCATACACCATAAACCCTTAACCGTAAACCCTAACACATAATACCTAAACCAAACACACTAAACACTAAACCCGAACACGAGACTTATAAATAAAATTGTAATATCAATTTGCAGCTGTTTTGAAACAATTTATTCTTATGAGAAGTCGAAGACGCCTAAATAGGGCGTGACTGAACACTCCTAACAAATAGGGCGTGACTGAAGACACCTAAATAGGGTGTGATTGAACACGCGTAACAAATAGGGTGTGACTGAAGACGTCTAAATAGGGCATGACTGAACACGCCTAACAAATACGGCGTGACTGAAGACGCCTAAATAGGGCGTGGCTGAACATGCTTAACAAATACGGCGTGACTAAACGTGCCTAATTTTGGGTGTCATTGACCCCTATATAAGTTAGACACTCCTACTCCCACACAACATACCTCCGGAATTGAAATGCAATCTTAATACTATGGTCTTCTTAGGAGAAACAAGCAGTCAAACCATTGGCAACTCCAAATTAGCATTCATTTTTCCAAATGGATCAATGAAATACAACGAAACTGTTTTTATTTTCAATGTCCTACTCCAATACCAATGCGAGTTCCTAATGAGTGTTCTTTTCAGACACTCAGGAGTAGGATGCAGGACACCCTTCTGCTAACCAATGACCACTTTGTTGATGAAATCTATTACCGACAACCATCCCTACATGCAGGTCAGCAATATTTTTTCATTCCCTACAAGTCACAAATGATGATGATGTTTCCACAATGTTAATGTGCAATGACCAAATGTCAAGTGTTGGTCCTATAGAAATATTATGCACCATCAACAGAACACCCAATGGTATACTCAATGTACTTCGATCCACCATCGTCCCTACACATGATGCAATTTTGTTTTACAACGGCAAGTGGAACATAGGACGACAAGGCGATTTTGTGGGTTATTCCTTCATTGGAACAAATCCAATAAGGTTTGAAATTCCTTCAGGATGCAACATTGAAACACTTAAGGATGTCATAAAGCAAGTTGCGCCTATAGGGTTCCCCCATATGGAATTCATAACTCACAGGTGGTGAGAAAAATGTTTTTCTGATAGCCAGTCCATGCAAAATATTCAGACTACACAATCGAATATAACATAATAGAGTTGACAAGCGATGAAGACGTGTTTAAGATGTTAGCAGAATCCAACTACTGGAAACGTTATGGTCCAATAGAGATTTTAGCTATTTTTAACAAACTAGTTACCCAAATGGAATGAGACATGGCCATAAAATGATTCATTGTATTTAGTAGTGTTTATGATGTTTGGTTATCTTCAATTGTTATTGTTATTTAAAATGTTTGTTCCGTTATCTTAATTTATTAAGTATTTTATTAAGTAGTGTTTATGATTCATTGTCTTTCGCTTTGTATCTGAATATGCTTGTTCGTTCAATCAAATGCTTTAATCCTTATTGCCTTTCAAATAAAATAAAATTTATACATAAATCATAGATAGAAATTAAAATCTAATTTCATTCAATCATGGGTAACAAGATTATACAAAAGTGTTTCCCAAACAGCTAAAAACCTAAGACTCTGGTGGCCACTGATAATGACACGTTTGACGATCAGGTAGCCTCCGTCTACGCGATCGTGGAGAAGGGTCTGCCTGAAAAGGTTGTGGCTGAGAAGGACCTGCCTCATAAGGGCCTACATAGGGAGGTGGACATGGAGTGGCCTACTCTAGAAATGAGGATCGGGGATGCTCAGCTGCTGGGGTGGCATATGATATATCTGACGACCAACCACCACAACCTGCTGCAGAATAATCAAGCTGGGAGAGCATCTCATCAATGTCGACACCAATCCACTTTGTATGACCTACGTCACCACTGCTCCCAACATCTGCTGATGCCATATCCATTGAAGTTGCCATATATACAGGCTGGGTCTGGGAGTCAGGCGGTGGAGGCATATGGCTTTGCGTACTAAATCCCTCGTACCCCATGTCCCCCTGCTGACTAGACTCGTAATACAAGGGCTGGCTACCGTATGTCGATGCTACAATTGGAGGCCTAAACCAACCTTGGATACGAGTCTTGGGACTTACAATGGGCTCAGCAACATGATGCATCTGTTTCCGTCGACGCTCTAGCCCATGTCGCTCCTGTCTTCGACGGCCAACGGCAACAGACACTTGTTGCTCCTTCTAAAGTTGGGAATCGGGTGCATGTGGCCTTGCCTCCTCCAGACGACAACTCTCTCGGAAGATAGACATTATGCGACCGACCTCTTCTTGTGCCCACTTGTGGCTGTAACCCGGTCACTGCTCATGACCAAGCACGAAGTACAACATCTCCAGCCCATCTAACTATAAATGAAATCATATAAACATTAGTGTCAATCATGTTCTGTAATATAATAAATATAGAAAGACAAATTTTAATGTCAGTAAAACTTACGCCACGACCACTCTTGGTAGCCATCTTCGAGATGTATCGCTTCCCATTTTCCCTGAACCAAACCATGTACTCATGGTTTGTTGACATGAAGCCCTGAAGCAGAGGGGGAAGGTCGATGTGCTGGTCCCTAACCTCCCAGCATCTAATAAATGGTCTCAGCTTATGGACCCAGTTATCTTCTCGTTTACCGTGCAAGGAAAGGTCATGCACACCCTTCAGTTTCTTGGGAGTACGTGGGATTGGCTGATCCCTCCCAAATTGGCGCATGCATCTATCTGGTTACAAATAGTCAACTGTGTGGAAGCATATCACAAAAGTAATTGTCATCCACAACAATCGTTGTTGCTTAAATGCACCAAGAAAGTCGTACTCTCCATATGGTTGCCAAACAACCTGCACAGACCAAATAAACACACAATTATGTAACGACATGGACCACAAATGCACAGTTAAGAACACTTGAAAATAAGTAAATGTACCTCATTCTCGATTGAGGGATTCTAATCTCATCCTATACTAGAGCAGCTCATGTGCTTGAAACCGACCTAAGGCATTAAACCTTGTTTCAAAATAACTGACATTAGAATACTATAAGACTGAATTGCAAAAAATTGTTAAAAAAACAAAATAATATACTAACACATACCGGTGTCCGTAATGTCACTCCAGGTGAGTAGGCAGCAGAATAGCTGGAGCAATGGGTGGGAATCTCACTCATGCCCACACCTGAAGAAGCATGTGACACCCACCAATGTCACTCCTGCTTAGATCTGAACACTCGCACATTTGTCTAAACAAATGTGCAAGGACCGTAGAGCCCCAGCTATATCCTCCAATCTCCTCAAAGTCCCCAGCAAGCAATGGGACGTAACGCGCTACGACCATGCTCCCTTCGGATCTATCGCTTAGCAGCCATGATCCAATAAGTCGCACAATGTGCACCTTCGTAAAGCGCATCAGAGCAATCAGATCGGGCTCAACCTCACCCAATGCGCAAAATGTCTATCAAAGAAAGACATGCACAAATATCCACCTCTAAGCTCGGTGTCTGCTTGAGGCTCATGACCAAAAACCTCCTCAATGACGGTGTCCCATTCGGCAACAGTCACTCCTGTAACGACTTTGCCCTTGGTGGGCAATCCTAAAATACCAGTCACATCTTCCAACGTGATGGTCATCTCTCTCTGTGTCATATGGAAGATATGGGTCTTTGGTCTCCACTGCTCAACTAGAGCACTAATAAGCACAACATCGATCTAAAACAGAATAACTAATCAATTCATATGTACAGTTATTAATTTTTTTTTCACTCATTTCCTACTTGCATACCTGAATATGTCGCATGCGTGCGACATGTAGAAACCTGACATTTGTTAACATATCACCAACGATGTCAGGTATATCATCGTGATGTGGCTCCCTTTGACTTTACCACGTCGAGTCTTCAACAGTCGAGATGTGTCCTTATTCCACACAGCTTGTGAAACGTGGGTCCGCCGAGTACGCCTACGCAAAACACCCCACTTATACGGGTTAGGGATAACATGTGACGTCGAATCCATGGGCTCACCCTCATTATCGAATCCGGAGCACAAAGAATCACTTGAAGATGAATTAGCCATCTGATGAGTATGTTAATATAAATAAATTAAAATTTAACTTCGGTTCACAAAACATTACAAATAATTATCCTATCGAATAAATTTAACCTAATGTACGTCGCTAACAACCCTAAACCCTAAACATACAAAACCCTAAGCACTCAAACATAAACCCTAAAACAGTTACAGTCAACTGAAACCCCCATTAGCCTAAAACTTTAACACCTAAACCCGTAAACCAAACACTTTAAACACCAAACCATTAACCTAAATCCTTAACCCTAACCCAAACACCCCAAACACCAAACAATCAACCATAAAACAAACTCCATAAACCCTAAACACTCAAACAAACGCCATAACCCCCAAACTGTTAACCCTAAACACTAAACATTTAACCTAACCTAAACAACATCAACCCTAAAGCCCATAAACCCTAAACCTTCAACCCTAACCCAAACACCCTAAACACAAAACAATGAACAGTAAAACAAACTCACTCAACCTTAAACCCTAATCCCAAAACCATAAATCATACACCCAAAACCCTAAACACTCAACACCGTTAACGAAACACACAAAACCCTAAACACTCAAACAAACACCGTCCACCCCAAACCCTAATCCCTAAACCCGTAAACCAAACACTTTAAACACCAAACCGGTAACCTAAACTCTTAACCCTAACCCTAACCCAAACACCCCAAACACCAAACAATCAACCATAAAACACACTCCCTAAACCCTAAACACTCAAACAAACACCATAACCCCAAAACCGTTAACCCTAAACATTAAACATTTAACCTAACCTAAACAACATCAACCCTAAAACCCACAACCCTCAACCCTAAACACCATCAACACTCAACCCTGCACCCTTAACCATAAACCCTAAACACTAAAACCTAAACACTCAACATTTAACCTAACATAAACACCAAACACTAAACCATAAACCATAAACCCTAAATCCTTAACCATCAATCCTAACCCCTACACCCTAAACACTAAACACTTAACCTAACCTAAACACCCTTACACTACAACATAAACCCTAAACCCTAAACACCATCAACACTCAACCCTAAACCATTAACCCTAAACTTTTACCACTAAACACTAAACATTTAACCTAACCTAAACACAATTAACACTAAATAATTAGCCCTAAACGCTAAACCGTAAACCACAAACACCAAACTGTTAACCCTAAACACTAACCATTTGACCTTAAGCCCTACACCCTACCAATTTTCTACCAACCTAACATGTACATTGCTAACAATTTCATATGGCTCTAACAATTTTCTAATTCAATAATATAACATATTAAATAATATTCAAAATTATTAAACTCACTTACTTGTTGACAAAGCTTCGCTATAGAAATAATCTA
Source organism: Glycine tomentella (assembly GCA_007407185.1). Classification (NCBI taxonomy): domain Eukaryota; kingdom Viridiplantae; phylum Streptophyta; class Magnoliopsida; order Fabales; family Fabaceae; genus Glycine; species Glycine tomentella. Next base: position 112,570 of record PYAF01006319.1, read on the forward strand.
CTCAAACTCCACAAAGAAAGGTAAAAAACTTTTAGAGAGAAAAGTTGAAATAGTACAAATGGTGAAAGTAAATTTTTTGGTCAATTTATAGGCGTGTTTAAACACGCCTAAATTGGGCATGTTTAAACACACCTAAATCAGGCGTGTTCCATTGCCCCATATTTCAAAATAGTTTTCAAACTACCTAGATTTTGAAATAGTTTTTTTTTAATTTGTATTATTTTTAAAAATTTGCCTATCAAACCCTACTAGAGCTGCAGTGTTGTTGCCAAATATCACCAAACCTTGTGATGAGATTCTAGCAACCTTGCTCCACACGGCATCATTCACCGAAATATGTGTGCCCTTCACTTAAGACTTTAGAACGATGTTTGCCACACGAGCATAGGCAAAGAAGACTTTCACTAGGTCAGGGTAGTATGTGCTGTGAAGCTCAAGAAACTTGTTCAGCCCTTGGAAGTTTATCATGGTGGAGATGGCAAAGCCTTGGTTGTTTAGCCATTGGAGGGAGAGGGTTTTGGGTGGCACAATGTGCGCATTGGATATGAACTTTAGGAAGTCTCTGACCATGTTTCCGTCGTTGTTGAACCATGCCTGAATGGTGCCAGCAGGTTGGGGAACAAGTTTTTCACTTTCAGCTGGCCTTTTTGCCTTTGTGACCATTGGACTTGGTTTGTTTGGAAGGATTGGAAGGTGTGGCCATGGGTGAACCTGAGGAAAGAGTACCTGAAGAGTGGGTGAAAAACGTGAAAATGGAGGTGACTAGTGAAGGATTTGGAAAAAAGGGTTTAGAAGGGAAGCAGAATGAATGATTTGTGGTATGGTTAGTGAGATTTGTGAAAGATTGAAAGAGGGCCAGAGGAATGGATGATGATATTTGATTACTTTATTATTTTGAATTTTCATTTCTTTTCTTTCCACATATAATGACTTATTATATCTATACCTAGAGGAATAGAGGGGACAGGTGGAAGGCTTCAAATGGAAGGATCAGTGGTGAGGGGACATGGGTACAGGGGTCATACCAAAAAGGATGAAAAGGTGGTCAGACTGAAAAGAAAGAATTTTCACACGAAGGAAAAGAAAAGAGGAAGTGGCTCCTTGGTACATGTTGCTATATTCGCTAGTGAAGATTGGAATTCAAAAGGCTTGAGAATTTGGTCTGTTTTAATTTCTTAATTCAAAATTTAATCCGTTGGCAATGTGCTGGTAGTGGTACTGATATAATTAATCGATTATAACTGTTATATTCAATTACCCCAAGTGGCTAGTTTTGAAAAGAAGTTGGCAATGTGCAGAATTTTGACACATTTTATAGCTATCCCATGACTTTCTCTTTGGACATGGGGAACCAACCAATGTAAATAAGTTTATGTGCTTATGGCAAGAAATTAAGTATTATGAGAGCATAAGACTGGAGGTACGGTTCATGAGGTTGTTGAATGTCATAAATTTGGTTTTAAAGTGTTTTTAAATGAGATGTAAGAGGTTATTTTTTATTATTATAGCACATGAAGCAGAAATTGTTATGTGCTCTCAGACCACGGCTTCAATCTATTTAAAATAAATGAGTTTTTATAATTTAACATTCTTAAATATTACACACACATCGTTAATCATCTTAATTTTTATTTTTCTCTTTTTTCTCTTTTCACATTTCATCATCTATTTTATCAATATTAGTCGTTCTTCTCTTTCTATCTCTTTTAAGATATTAATTGATTTTAGGTGTTTAAAGAATTTTTTAAAAAATAAACAGGCACTCCAATGTTACATGACATCTAGAGTGAGATAGAGATAGAAAGGAGTGTTGTTAGGGGATTCAACGTTTAAGGATGTCTAAATAATAAATATTATTGGTCAATTTATATGGTGCAATATGACCATGTTTGTCGAGAGATCAAATATAGCTTTAGCCAAAAAGGTAAGGTCAAAGCTAGAGAATAGACCTTCAGCCCTCATTGCAATAATATTAACATCTACCGTACAATACACACCCTGTCCTGCAAACCCTTAAAGATGTTAGATATAATGGCCAAACATGACCTATATTCTTAACATCTTGTTCAATGCCGAGGTAATGTTCTAAACTGTCAGAGTGTTAATTTCATGTGTGTGTGTTTTCCAATATGCCACTAGTTTTGACATCTAACCAAAGCAAAGTTTCTACTTTTGCAACCATCTTAAGTTTCATCATGAACACCGAGGTACAAGTGAGACTAATTATATTATGTTCTCTGCATTGCTAATTAAATACTGCTACTGGGTGCCTTATTATAGGCTGGTAATAATCTTCAATTACAAGTTACAACCATAATGTACGTCGTATTGTGTTGGCCTCGCTATTTCCCCTTATCCTTTGTTAGCTTCAACTTAAACCACTCCTTATTGGTGTTACATTAAACTTGACTACACACTTTGTACTGACTAAAATAATCTAAGTTTTGATGTATCAAATTCTAATGTTCTTATGTTTTGCAGCATAATTTGAAGTGTATAAGGAGGCTGCTATATTTTGTTGGAAAAAGCACGAGTTTCATACATGGAATTTGAAAGTTGAAACATGAAAGACCTATAGTGCATACTTGAGGCAGTAATAAAATGGCCTTTGTATTTCTTAGAACATTCAAATTCACCAGTTTGTTATACAAATTCCCTGGTTGACTGAGTATGGGAGGAGGCTATGCTCAAAATATTTGCAAGTCATGGAGGATCTAATGAATTGAGTTTTTGGTTTGTAACTATTGAAAGGCTTGGCGTTTCCATTTGATTAGGTGCTAGAGTTTCAGGGTGGTAGGCTGCATAACTTGTACCGGAAGAGAGACGGTTGTTCTTCAATTATTTCATTATATATCTTACTAATTATTAAATACTAAAAAATGACTATAGCCAAAAATTGAATTAGTTGGATCGGATTTAAATTTAAGGCAAATCATTTTCATGAGTGATTTAGTAAACAAAAGTGATGATATATGATTTTTTCTTTAATATTTATCCAATCTAATCTACAAACTCCCCTAATGAATTTTAATCAATAAGGATGAGTGTGTTTGAAAAGATGTATTAGCAGTCCTCTATTCATCAAATACTTATTTATTAAAAATTAAATGCTTGAATGTTTATAATTTATTGAAACAATTTTGGTAAAAAAGCTAACAAAAGAAATATATAATTTTCTTTTGTAAACTTAACCAAACAAATATAATAAGCTAATCCCCACATAAAATTATTCCGCAATGTTTAAATTTCAAACCTCACCTATAGAAACTCGCTACTAGCATTCACAGAAAATACTTTCCATTTCCTTGTACAACACCTCATGATTCTAAGCTACCGACAAAATTTCACAACCCTTGTGATAATTTCCAAATGGTATTCCTATCCTACGACCTAAGTTGATTCCACCCAAGAGATCATGCAAGATGATAAAGTTCTTCTCCTCCATCTTTATCCTATCACACAAACGACTAGCTCTTTTATTCAAAGTTTTTTCATGGAGTTGCAAACACAACTTGTTCCCAAGTTCCTCTTGAATTCTTCTCACATCTGGTGATTTGTTCCACCGCAGACACCATGTATTATTCTTTTTCATGACACTTGCCATCACAATCACATCAAACAACATGTCCCTCTCAACTTTTCCGGTGATTTGCTCCACCACGTCGTCCTTTCTCACATTGCTTGATCATACACTCCAATTATGATGTTATTTGGTTGTGTCACAACCGTCGTGATTTTTTTCTTATAAGATAATAGTGATGTTGATAGTTTGGCGATTTGCCATGTCAACAAGGTGTATGAAAGGGGAAATCACATGTATTATTTTTCTAAAGTGTGTTTTAATCCTTCATCAATTAGTCCGATAATATCAATTGATATAATTATACAAGGGATTAAAATACAATTTAACAAAAAATACATGTGTTATTTTTTCATATTTTTTGATGATGTGATAGCTTATTAGGTTACAAATGGCGTTGCTATGACATTAGTTAATGTTATTAATTAACAAATACAAACAAAAAATGCTAAAAATATTATTTAGGGACTAATAACAAAAATTATAAAAATTTAGGAACAAAATGTATCAGATCCTAAATAAAATTAACAAATAAATGACCAAAATTTGTCTTTTTAAAAGTGAGAGCATTTATCAATTAAGTCATAAAAATAATAAAATATTGTAAAAAAATAAAAGTTACTAAAAGTCTCTTTGTTGTTATTTAAGTTCCTAAGTTTAAATAATTATTGATATTGTAAGTGGTGTTTGATTTGAGTGTTTATTTTTTTTATTTTTAAATTGTCAAGATTTAGAAAATATGTATAGTGAAGAAAATACTCTAAAATCTTATATATTTTTGCTTAATCAGAAAAGACTAAAAATTTTAATATGATCTTTTCAATTTTGAACTTTCTTAAAAAATATATTCAAAGAAAATATTTTCTAAATTTCAAACAAACATATATTTTTAATTTTATTTTATTTGAAAATAAAGACAATAAACACTCAAAACCAAATGCTATTCTTTAAAAATATATTTATATTGTTTCTTAAGTCACATGATTTTTGACTAAAAAATGAGTGACCTGTTGTATTTTTTACTCTCATTTTCAATAATGAAATTTATCATTTATTCTAAATTAACAATCTTGTGATCAACAACCGAATAGGAAACCCATCACCCAAGATTAAGTTGAGTTATTGTAAATTTTAATTTAAACATGCACTAAATTAGTCTTGAATAACTTTGAGTCGATTCAACATGCAAAATAACCCGGACTAGCCACGTTACCACCTTTTTTTTTAAAAAAAAAAAAAGTTTTCAGAGTTTCCTAATTCCTATATGCAAATTCTGAAAACATAAAACAAAATGTAAATAAAGATTTAAAATTTGTAATTTGTAATTAAAAGATGAAATTGCCAGTAAAATGACCCAAACATCCAAAACCCTAAAAACGAAAGCAACAACGGTAGCATAGCAGGCAGAAGCGATAAACGAAACATAGGAGAAGAAGCAAAAGAAAGGAACACAGAAGCAGGAACGAGGAGGAGCAGAGTGTAGAAGAAATGGGTAAGAAGCAGAACGAGATCCAGAAAACGGGGCTAGGTCGAGCCCTGGTGAAGCAGCACAACCAGATGATCCAACAGAGCAAGGATAAGTCTCGCTTCTACAGGAAGAAGTTTCTCGAATCGTTCACTGAAGTCTCCGACATCGACGCCGTCGTCGAGCAATCCCTAGAACCCCTCCCCGAACTCGCCGCTGCCGCATCAACCACTCTCATTAGCCTGTGAGTATTCTTTCTCTTCGTTCCATTCTGCATTCACGCGCCCAATTTCTTCTTTCTGCAATTGCTCTGTGACATTTGTTTTTGTTGTTGTTATGTGAGAATAGTGAACCAGGTTCCGTGCCCGATAAAACGACGACGCCGGAAGAAGCGAGGAAGCAGCAGAAGCAAGAGGAGGCGCTCTACGCCAGCAGCCTCCGCGTTCCTCGCCGCCCTCCGTGGACTCCCGATATGTCCGCCGACGAGCTGAACGCCAGCGAAACGCAAGCTTTCTTGACCTGGCGCCGCAGCTTGGCGAGGTGAGTTCTCCAGTTAGTATCTGCGTTTGTTTGAATTGTAGGCTTAGAATCCAATTCAGAGAACAAATTAGGGTTTGTTTGGATTGTAGGCTTGGAATCTAATTTTGAGAACTATATGATGGAAATTAGGGTTAAGGTCTGTGAATGAATTTGCATTATCTTCTGTCGAAATAAACTTATACTTTTATGGTTAAATTGCATATGTAGGGATTAGTATTATGAATGAGTTTGTGTTTGGGAACTACGAATGTAATTTTTGTCAATTATAATGTGGCTGGCATTGATTGAAGGATTAATTTGACTGTTTATAGGATTTAAGGTTTTGGAGATTGTTTTTGTTGATGTTGGCAGTGTGGTGGTGTTTCAGGCTTGAGGAGAATAAGAAGCTTGTTCTTACTCCGTTTGAGAAGAATCTTGACATCTGGAGACAGCTCTGGCGGGTTGTTGAGCGCAGTGATCTGGTATGTTGGTATCATCTTTGAAGTTTTATGGGTTGATAAAGGATTCTGATTATTTTTTTTCTTTTAAAGTGAATTGTTGTATTTGGAGGTAAGTATTGGTTTTGGAATCGTGATACACTAGTCTGATTATGCTATGTCACTGTGCATGATAATGGCCTAGTTATTAAGATTGCACCCAGTTAAGATGGGTATGTTTCTCGTTTATAAGAATATATGGTTGCCAAACAACTGCATCTGCTTATCCATGCAATATTTTTTTCAGTATGGGCTGTAGACTGTGTACGATTTGTGATGTAGTCATTATAGGAGAAATAATGCAGTATTTGTAAAGTTCAAATATAATGTAGCTCCCTTCTTCGACTTAAGATGGTTGTTTAGCATGTTAGTAGATACAGGAGTTCCACAATACTCTGTGATCTTTTGTTATTGTTTCCTGGTTAACTGTATTGATTACATTATTAGATTTCTAGCTGCCCTCTTCTTTAATTTGGCATCTTATTGAAACAAAAAGAAGGGGAAAAAAGGCTAAACAGGTTGTACCTGCATCATGAGCTGCAAACTAAAAAGTGATGCTAAAAACAATCTCACTTTTCAACTTCCCCCCAAAAGAAGAAGAAACAGAAGCTTTAGTAAGGCCTATATATTAAGAAAACATTTACATAATTGATATTTTTGTTTTTATTACTAATGGTTAGAAATGTTCATAATGTAGTTTTGTTATCTGATATTTGCTGTGTTCTTTTCTTAAGTGCATGAAAACTTGAAAGTTGATGGTCCTCTCGCTTTTTTTTATCAGCTTGTTATGGTCGTTGATTCGCGAGATCCGCTGTTCTATCGCTGTCCAGATCTTGAGGTGAGGCTTTCTTTCTTCCATAATGACAACTCTAGAGATGGCTAGGTTTATGGAAAATAAACTGATTGTAAGGATCAGATATAGTGGAAGATTTTGGACTGGATATTCTTTTGTGGCAGCTTTAATGTCATGAAGTTCACAACAGTCAAAGCATCCTTTCAGAGTCTCTACTTCTATTCTTTAAGACATAGTAGCTTACTTTAATCTCAGTAAAAAGTGTAACAAGCATTAATAAGATGGATTTGACCAGACACTGTACTGTCTGTAATCTGTGTAGCCTGCTTTGGACCTTTCTTATATCTTTTTTTTTTTAAGAATCACAATTCTGTGTGCTAAGCATGATCTGTTTTGCACCAATTGTACCTTGGTACAGGCTTATGCACGGGAGGTTGATGAGCATAAACGCACATTGCTTTTGGTTAATAAGGCAGATCTTTTACCTGCTTCTATCAGGTTTGGATTTCCTATTCCCATGAGGTTTTATACTGTATCAAATCATTGCCCTTGGTGTTACATCTTGCCTTATTATTTGTCCTGTCTTTCTTCTCTTTTGCTGCAGAGAGAAATGGGCAGAATATTTTCGTGCTCATGATATTCTCTTCATCTTCTGGTCAGCTAAAACTGCCACTGCTGCCTTGGAAGGCAAAAAACTTGGTTCATCATGGGAGGATGATAACATGGGGAGAACTAATAGCCCAGATACAAAGATATACGGAAGGGATGAACTTTTGGGCCGCTTGCAATCAGAGGCAGAAGAGATAGTTGACAGAAGGAGAAATTCAGGCTCCTCTGATGCAGGACCATCTAACATTAAATCCCCTGCTGGTAGTTCATCATCGAGCAATGTAGTTGTGGGATTTGTTGGATATCCTAACGTGGGGAAAAGTTCAACTATTAATGCTCTGGTTGGTCAAAAACGCACTGGTGTCACCTCTACCCCAGGGAAAACAAAGCACTTTCAGACATTAATTATCTCTGATGAGCTGACCCTTTGTGATTGTCCTGGATTAGTTTTTCCTTCCTTCTCAAGCTCAAGATATGAGATGATTGCTTGTGGGGTGTTACCTATTGATAGGATGACTGAACAAAGGGAATCTGTCCAAGTTGTTGCTGATAGAGTCCCAAGACATGTCATCGAGGAAATTTATAAGATAAGGCTTCCTAAACCTAAGTCATATGAGTCCCAATCACGTCCCCCTCTAGCATCTGAACTTTTGAGAGCATATTGTACTTCTCGTGGGTATGTTGCCTCTAGTGGACTCCCTGATGAAACCAGGGCTGCCCGTCAGATGTTGAAAGATTACATTGATGGGAAGCTGCCTCACTATCAAATGCCTCCCGGAGCATCAGATGAGGAACAGGCTTTGGAAGAAGCTGCTGGACATGACTCGGTTGACTTGGATGCATCAGATTCATATGCTATTGAGGATTCTTCAGATGTTGAGAGTGAACTTGCAGAAAATCTTGAACATGTATTGGATGACCTCAATTCATTTGACATGGCTAATGGGCTTGCTCCGAAAAATACTACTACTGTTAAGAAGCCTAAGGCGTCTCATAAGCACCACCATAAAAAGCCGCAGAGGAAAAAAGATCGTTCTTGGAGAGCAGGAAAAGCAGGAAATGAGGATGCGGATGGGATGCCAGTTGCAAGATTCTTTCAGAAACCAGCAAATACAGGTCCTCTGAAGGTCGGGTAAGGCCATACGTTCTGGTTTTTGCACAACAGCTTATGTATTAAAACCCATATGTCGTTGTTAAATACGAGGTTAACGATAAATAATGTTTGCTTGTGAGGCATTGCGGAAATAGATGACATGAGAGGAAAGATCATCCCGTGACAGCGAAAAAAATGTTTGGGAAAATATTGTGTTCACAACAATGAGTTATTTTTCTTATCAATGGATTGAAAATGTTGTCATGGGACTGGAAAATTAGGAACTAGGATTTTTGGTGAAGAGTTTTTAAGAACATTTGTTGGTTTCTTTATGTTATGTGTAAGACGAGGCTAGGCTGAATTAAGCCCCCATAAAAAAAAAAAAAAAAACGATTGGTAGAATTCCTTGAGGGTTGAAGTATCGTTGTCAGTTTTGACTGGAGTAATGTTATGTAGTTATTCACTCATTCTTTCAATTCGCAGCATGAATTGGTATATAGAGAGGAAACGTCGTATTTCATATATTGCTCAGATTGTAATTGAAAGTGAGTGAGTGAGAGAGAGAACAGCGTCTTTTTTTAAAATGTTAAATGTAGTGCTGCCAATCATTGAGACGACATTGAAGGTTGCATGTTAACAATCAAACATATAAATTATACAAAGGCATTTTTTTATGACAACTGTTTTCATAAATAAAAAATGACACGGGAAAAGTGGAAACAAGAACAGTATAATTTGGTCATTTTGAGCAAATTCAAAGATAAGAATTTGATCATTGTAGTTTTTGAAAATGAGTTTTTTTAATTTTTGTTTCAATAAGTTATTTTGCTCTTTTTCAATATAAGTTTGTGGTTTTTCAATTTAGTTCATTTAGTGTCAATTTATGAAGACTATAAATGAAAAATTATAATCTTAGAATCTAAAATTTTAAAAAAATAAAAATTTACACATCCAAAAAATTTAATTTAAAAATTTACTGAACAAAATTTGAAAAATGTCAATTTATAAGGATTAAAATTAAAAAAATAAACTTATACAAAAATAAAAAATGATAAATTATTAATTTACAATGATAAAAAATATATTTAAACTATAATTTTTTGTTTAAGGCATGATAAATAAGTGATATTGCAAACCATGAGTATTTTAGGGTGTATTGGATCCTTTTCCATCATATATGATATATTTGGTAGTGAGATTCACATTTTTTATACTATATTTTAATTCAATTGTTATTTTATTTTTATAATTGTATAATCTAAATTTTCTCTTCTCATACAAATACTCATTTTACTAGATATGCTTGATATGCTTTTTTCCCTAAAAAAATTGCTTCTAATAAGTCAAATGTTAAAAAATTAAAGTTATATATATATATATATATATATATCAATATGATATTTTATTAAATATTAATAATATGATTTCTTTGGCTTGTAACTTGATAAAGAAAAGAGAACAAAATGCCAAAAAAGATATTTATTTATTTAATCTTTTATTTTTTGTGTTAACTTTTTTTTTTAATTACTGATGTCTACAAGTTATATTATAAAAGAATAAATTTCTAATTTTATCTCCATGTTAAATTATATATAAAAAATTATCATGTAAAATAAATTACAAGTTTAAGAGTTTCTTTTGACGTGTTATTTTTTATTATAAGTCTACAATTCACACTGCAAATTAGAATGTAAATTGACCTTTTTCATCTACATGATCATAAACTCCATTGAAACGCAAATATCTACATTAAAGAAAAAATATCCAAGTGGTGATTGGTTAAATTAAAACAATAAGAAGAGGGTACAGTACAATACCAATCTAGTAGGCATTTTGGTCCATGTGGCCTTGTCTATGAGATTCCACCTCACATGAAAACAATGAAAATGATGATCTGAAATAATACATGCTAACCTTCTTGCTTAATGCGCCAAACATAAATTCCCCACCATATTTCAAACTTCGAATAATTAACTAACAAATCGTACAAAATAAGCACGCTCCAGTACTTCACAGTTATTAAGTTTATTTTAACTTGTGATTCTCAGTTGAACATTTAATCAAGTTCTCAAGAATCACGATCAAAATTTCACGCGAATATAATTGTAAAAGTGGACTGACATTGTGTAATTGAGAATTTTAAGTTATTTTTAATGATATATTTACTTATTTGTAATAATTGATTTTTATTGTCCAAGTAATTTTAACACTATACTGTATTTTGTTTTAAATATAAGTTATCAGGTGTTAAAAAAAATTATTTCCTTCCTTCTGTGTGTATAAAAAACATTATTACTTGTACCCAAAAAAACGTTATTACAAAGTCAACATTTTTTTGACAAAAGCAAAGTCAACATTTGTCTTCTAATAAGTGCTAATTTCTGTTTGTGATGATCACAGTCTCATACAAAGCACATAATTCTATCACTCACGGGTACGATCATTTTTTTTTTTTACTATTATATAGAAATATATATATATATATATATATATATATATATCCTTCAACTGTGATTCTTTTAGAATTTCGTTTAGAAAAAAAATACTTCTCATCCTCATTTAAAAAAAAATAGTTATTATAATCATTAGATCTTAAAAAATGAATGATGAATATGAGAAATAACTTTAAAAGAATTATTCTTGTAATAAGTTGATATTTTCTCATATATATATATATATATATATCTTTTAAAAATAAGATAGTTTTATAGTCAAGAAGTTATAAAATTAACCTAACCGATATTATTAAAGTAAGTTTTATTTCTCACAATAAAATCTTCTTCATTTGCATGTTTAGTTAATCGGATCTTTATTAATATACTTAAGCAACCCACCATTTATCTCAACCATTTATTAATTGTGTTGAACAATATATATATATTGTTTTTCATACCATATTGTTTAACGAATGAACCTTGTGTAGAATCTCATGCACAGCCACGAAATGCAGGGAGATAGTATCCTGATCAGCTGTCAATAATTGGCATTTGACATGACATAGGAAGTGAGCTAAGCAAAAGGAATTGAGTCATGAAATGTGAATATTGTAGTATATTTAATAAAGGGTCTTTTCCATAACGAGAAAGAATGTGTACCGTCTTGTTTTGAGTACTCACCTAAACATGTCATTCAATTCAAGAGTATTAATGTCTTTAGGAAGAGGATAGCTTTTCACTCGACAAAGTGGTCTTCATTTCATTAAAGTATGCATGTAAATATTCCATTTGGCCATGCCCATATGGAGAGGGATAAATTTGCCTGAACGTTACGGCACATTGTGGAGCATGAGTTATCTGCTTTCATTTTTCATTTATTTAATAAATTAACATGTTTTTTTTATTAAAAAATAAACTATTTTTATATTTAAGATATGATAAACATTTAAACAAGTCTGAATGAAAATTGAGTTTAAATTAATTTGTTAAGATTTCGAGTTTAATGTTGTAGGTAGAACAAATGATTGATAAAAAAGATTCAATAAAGATGGTTAGTTAATTTTTTTAGCAAACATTAATTATAAAATTGGTAATATTTAGAACTTATAACACAGTAGTTAAACAATTTTTTTATTAAAAAGATTCTACTTTGATATGTTTAATAACATAATTTCTATTTGTATGGTTTAAAACAGAAAGTACAATAAAGGCATAAAATGTTTATACCTGTTGTTTCATATGAAAAGAAAAAAGAGTTCACATGTTGTCGTTATTTTATATTTTATTTTAGTACAATCAATTTTTGCACTCAACATTTCTCTTCCTTTTTTCTTTGATTTATTGCCAATGCATAGTTGACGAATAATACAATCGAATGAGAGAAAAAAAGAATCATTGATGATTTCGGTCCCCCAAAATTAGTATGTCATACTATTTTTCACTTTTTTTTTTCCGGGACATCTACTGATACACTTTCACTTAAATGTTTGCTTATTATTATATCAAAAGTCAACGCTAATATATGTTGTTGTAAAAAAAATAAATAGTTAAATACTACTATTAGAATTCACAAATTAATCAAGAGATTTAATCGAAATTATTGAGCAAGTATATGAGTTATTGTAAATTTTTAATTCTTATAGATATAAAAAAAATTACCAGATGCCCACTAATTAATATCAATTTTTCTTTATTAAAATATACTTCATGACTATTAAGACCTTTGCAACTAGCAATGCTACTTCAATGTTAATATTCAAATTTGAATTCTACATATTTAATCAATGTATAATTATTAGTTTATGGGCACGTTAAAGTTTGACTATTTTGTAAATAACTACTTTTATATATTACACTTTTTCACTATAAAATACTTTTATTATAATATGTGTAGATAATGATTCTCGAGGATGCAATTCAGCTAGTAATGTAAATAAGTCCGTTAAAATTTGATTATTTTGCAAATAAATATTTTTTTTAAAATCCATAATATATAATAATAGGGAAAAGTGAATGCAAATTAATTTTTTCACTACAATTTTTCTTTTTAAAATAAATGCATTAACTATTCTATGTAGTTTTATAAATTATACATTTTTTTCTAGTCATATACTAACTCTCCTTAAATTTTGGAAAACATGTATCGATTTCTCTTTATACATTACACACGAACTCCCTTAATTATTTATAAAACGATTATATTTGACTAATTATTATAATTAATTTTTAATTTTTTTATTAGTTGAAAAATTTTTGTTTGATAAACAAACTTTTTTTAAAAGAAAATTAACATTTTTTAGTAACTTATAACATAAAAGTTAGATTTCCACATCCTCATGAAAATATTACTTTTGTGGAAAACACAGTCATTTTTTTTGGAAATCATCATTTTGAGAATGTTATTTTTTTTATAAAAAAAAAACATGACAAACAAAACTTTCCACACTCTCATAAAATTTAAATTTTTCTTGTGTAGATGTACCCTAAATGTTTAAAAAATCTTATGAAACCTCAATTAATGTAATGTAATTATTTTTAAAACCTTTTCATTTTTACTAAAATAAAAATCCTCAAATATCAAAGATGATTGATATATTTGTATTTCAACCAAGTGATTTATGATTCAAAATTCTAAATGATCTTATATATGAAATATAATGCATTAAAAGAAAATATTTATTTGTATGTGTTTATGATCTGAATAAATATTAATCATTATTTTTGAATACGATAACTTTGTAATAATGTCAGAAAAAGAAAATCTCCCAAATAATTATATATTGAAGTATGATTTTCTTTTCCAAATATAGAGTGTGGTGTCACCTTCCATGTTGATTGGTACAGTAGTTCGATAAAGAAAAGATTGAAAAGAAACAGAACGATAACTAGCTGAGTTGTTTTTGTTAACCCCTCTCTCTCTTGTATAAAGCAAACCTTCCTTCCTTATAACTAGGAACCGGTGAACACCGTTAATACTTAAACCAATACCCGGTTAACCCGGTTACCGTTCTCCGCCTCCATTTTCTTCCGTACGCGCACCTCTACCGGCACTTTCCAGTCACCAACTGCACCCTCCTCTTCATACTACCTAAATGATTGAATATCAATAAACACATACATACCCTTCAGAATAATAATATATAAATACTTTTTTTTTGAAAAAAGATTAGAAAGCCAGAGATAAAAAAGTAGAGAGAGAAAGACAGACACGATCCCTTTGTCTCAGAGAAAGAAATTTTTTTTTTTTTTTATTTTATTTTTCTAATTTTTTTAATAATTTTAATTTTTCTGCTTTGGGCTGTGACTTGTGATTGTGTTAGAGAAAATTCACTCAATTCAGATTGTCTCCTCCGTCCCGTTTCGTTTCGTTCACCGCTTCTTTCTTTCTTACATTTCTTTGATTTTCGCACAGAAAGAGAGCGAAGACACACAGAGAGAAAGAGAAACGAAAAAACCTAATCGAATTTCCCTCTTTTTTTGTTTTGTGTGCGTGTGTGAAAATATTTATTTGAATTTGAGAAGAGGAGGATCTGAGTTAGGGTTTCCAATCGCAATTTTTTTGAACCGAATCGGAATGTTGGTTCGGGACGCGGTTTCGCGGCAATTCTAGCTCCGATCCCAGGGGAGTTGCTCGAATCTTAGGGTTAAGGAATGGATGTTGATTCCTCGATGGTGCCGGAGCCCGATCACGATCCGCCGGTGCAGAACCATGCCGAGAGAGACCAGCTAGAAGAGTCACCGTCGCCGCCGTCGTCGGAGGGGGGCGGATCTCCGGCGCAACAGCAGCAACAGCCGCCGCAGCCGACGGCGGCACAGGTGCAGCAGCCCAATCCGCTGGTTGGTCCGAGGCTCGCGCCGACTTACTCAGTGGTGAATGCGATTTTGGAGAAGAAGGAGGACGGGCCGGGGCCGCGGTGCGGCCACACGTTGACGGCTGTGGCGGCGGTCGGAGAGGAGGGGACGCCGGGGTACATTGGCCCGAGGCTGATTTTGTTCGGCGGTGCCACTGCGCTTGAAGGGAATTCTGCGGCCTCAGGGACTCCTTCATCTGCTGGAAACGCTGGCATACGTATGTATTTTACTTTCCTTTTCGTGTTTTTGCTTAGTGTTCTGAATATTGGCTTTGCTAGTTTTGATTAGAATCTTGAAATTTAGAGCTGAATTTAATTTAGCTGCACGGGCATATATCTGTGTAGTTATTATATATGTTTAGATACAAAGGTTTCTATTGCGTTGTTGTTTTAGGATGGTTTTTTTTAGTCTTTGGTCATGGAAACTCTGGTTCTCTAAAACCTTGTTTTGTTGGATACTTCGTCCTTGGAACACAATGCGACAAAACGAGTTGTGAAATTTTTACCAACCTTGCTGTTTTGTAACTATGTTTCCTTTTTTATGGTTTGTGGGTAAAATTGGAAGTTTGTATAGACTATAGAGTTAAGCCTAAAAAGATATGTATCCAAGGAGTAACCTCCAATTTTCTTTTCTTTTTATTTATTTTTAAATTTTGTTGACTGATATGCTTAGGATGTAATTCTGATACTTTGAAT
Organism: Glycine tomentella; assembly: GCA_007407185.1. Taxonomy (NCBI): domain Eukaryota; kingdom Viridiplantae; phylum Streptophyta; class Magnoliopsida; order Fabales; family Fabaceae; genus Glycine; species Glycine tomentella. The sequence goes on from PYAF01006319.1 coordinate 128,108, forward strand.
AGAAATAGCAATAAAATTACATATATTTTGTATCTTTTCCTCTATATCTGTAAAGCTATAGGCATTTATATAGAGCTAAGACTTCTTTTGAATAGGATAAATGATGCTTTCTGTCACATTCTGACACAGGTTAAGAAGAATATGTAAATTCTTGTGAAGGGAGAGATATGTGCAAGGGGATTTTTTTTGTAATGATCACAAGTATTTTTTGTTGTAAATTATGATCATCATCCACTGATATAGTCATGCATTAATGAGAAAAGATCAGCATCTCTTTACAAACATTCTGCATCTATGTGAAGTATTGTTTTTGTAATTCATGTTAACATATCTAACTCATATACTATATCTTGGATTTTTATAAAATTTCTGTATTCCTGTTTCCATGTCATATCATGTCTGTGTTGCATTTAGTATCCTAGGCTTCGTTTGTCTGAAATTTTTTATTTCCTTTCTTCATATTGCTTCCTTTGCTGTTGTATGGCTCATATATATTGCTAAATGTTTTTGTTTGAGATGTTGATTGTGATGTATCATGAAAACATTCCTTTGAGTCCATAAAAACTGGGGATTCAAAATAAGAACTGTCATCTCTGTCAAGAGATTGTTGTTTGCATATTTGGCTTCCTTATTTTCTGAATACCTGAATATCTGGTTTCTCATAAATTGCAGCTTAAAGTAGTATCAATAGTAAGTTGACCTAAATTATGGGCCATACATGGTTGGTTTCACGAGGTTGATGGTTGGTTGCTGTTTGCCGTGTGACTAATTTTTCTTTTTGAAAATGTCTGTTATTTGATATACTACTACCTGTCAAAGAAGAAAAATAAATAAAAAAAAAGCAGATTAAGAATGTTTGATTTCTCATCTAGGCCCAAGTACCATTGTTCCATTCAAGCAAAACAATTCTCATTTTCACATGGTGGACATGCCTTACTCTATATCATAATTTACTGTCCACTTTTGTATGTCATTTGAAGCTTCATACAAATATTGTGTAATTTTTGAAGTTCAAGTAGGATGCTGTTAATGTTCATTATTTCTGGTGCATGCCAATGTCAGAAACTAAATACCGTAGTTAAAACTGGATTAGGTGCAATCAAATCCTAATTGAATGGGATTTTGCATCATCTGCTAATCACGTGAGTGATGCTGCAAGATGAACAATACTTTGTCTAGATTTTGTACACCCCCTCTCCCTTGTATGAGCACTGATATTGATTGGATTGGTTAGTATTTATGCTTGAAATTTGTCTTGATTGGTATATTTCATTTGCTCTGCAGGTTTAGCTGGTGCCACTGCTGATATCCACTGTTATGATGTCATAACTAATAAATGGTCTAGGTAAGCTCAGAACTAGGCTCTTTCCAGCCTTTGATAAGGTTTAAATTATGCTTGTATACTTTGCTTCAGTGCTTTTAAGGAATTTTAATGCAGGATAACTCCCATTGGCGAGCCTCCATCCTCAAGGGCTGCACATGTGGCAACTGCTGTGGGAACCATGGTAGTTATTCAGGTAGTGTGGAGAGGTTATCTCTTAAGTTATCTCAGTATTGGTTAATTTATTTCCTTTAAATGAGTACCTTAATTCTTAGTGGAGTATTTGCACCATAAAACAGGGTGGCATTGGCCCTGCTGGTTTGTCTGCAGAGGACCTTCATGTTCTTGATCTCACTCAGCAACGGCCACGATGGCATAGGTTAGAACAGTAACCTATGTTTTCTTTTCCTCTTTAAAAGATGTTTATCTGATACAGTGGGTTCTGAATATCTTTAGAGTTGGTGTTCCTGGCCCTGGACCAGGGCCACGCTATGGACATGTTATGGCTTTGGTGGGGCAGAGGTATCTCATGGCAATTGGAGGCAATGATGGTAACTACCTGTATACTCCCATTTACATTGTTCATGTTTGCTCTGAATGTCAATTTATTGAATGTTAACTTGTTTTATCCCTGCTTTCCAGGAAAGAGACCTTTGGCTGATGTATGGGCCTTGGACACAGCTGCCAAGCCTTATGAATGGCGCAAGTTGGAGCCAGAAGGAGAGGGTCCACCTCCATGCATGTACTGTCTCCATGAAATTTACCTTTCTTGACTAATATATATATATATATATATATATATATATACACACACCTCTCCTGTTCGGTAGCCTTTGATGTCATTAACTAGGTTCTGGTGGCTAACATTAAGTGATAGTAATTGAGTTGAATAGATTTATCCTTTGTTTGCACTTTGTGAATTTATGTAGACATGTTGGTTTGTTAGATTGATATGCTTGTGAATCAATGTAGATGTGTTGGTTCGTTGGACTGATATGCTTTGGGGTTGTTAAATTTATTTGGCCAAATTGCAATTTTGGTCCCCCTTTAATTCCTGATCTGCGATTTTAGTCCCCCAATTTTTTTTCCTGTGATTTTAGTCCTCACATTTTTTGAAAATTTGCAATTTTGATCCAATCCTCTATTTTGCATACATTTATATCTAGAAGAAGAGTGAAATGTTAAATGCTACAGTATTGTGTAATGGAAACGGCTCCTATATAGTGAGTTTGCATTTACAGTAAGCAAATAATAAAGTGTGCATCCACCTTCAGTTTAATAAATTACATTGTAATATTAAGCCTTAACCTACTAAATGATGCAAGGGTGAATATGCCCTTAGTAGCTCACGTTGGAGGCAAACTAGCTTCAGAGGAGCTTTTTCCTTCTGTAATTTACTTAATCAATCATCAAACTTTTTGCTAAAGTCTTTCTTAGCATTAATATTCTGTTTTTGGAATGAAGGTTCACTATTGCTGTGTTTTTGTTGAGCTCAAGAGTGTACTTTAAGAGCCTTGATCAATGTCATCAAATAACTCTTAAACTTTCCTTGTCTTTATTTAAGTTGTCTATCATTTTGTGCTTGGATTTTCTTATAATTTGGGGTTGAGTTGCTGTTTTGTCATTTACTTTTGAGTAGGTATGCAACTGCCAGCGCACGCTCTGATGGGCTTCTTCTGCTTTGTGGAGGGAGGGACGCTAATAGTGTTGTGAGTTATTTATTCAGAAATTTTCACCTATTCATTCGATCGATGCGATTTGCCTAGGATTTCCTAGTACTAGTTTACCTTATTTTGTCATTGAAATTACTCTTCTTCCCCTTTATGCCCTTGTGGGTTGCCTGTATGGTGGCCCATTGACATTCTAGAGTTATCTATGGTGATGAGTAAGAGTTAAATATCCCTTTTTCTTAAGCTACATCTGTAGCTTAAGATTGTTTTCCAACTCATCATAATAATTAGGTCTGTGTCTGCCTGGTTGCTATATAAGTAAATATTATGATAGAGAAGAGAAGTAAACTAGGGGTGAAGAGGAGGTATGGTCAAGAGTTGAAAATAAAAATAAAAATAATAGGAGTGAACAGGTTACAGGACAGTCAATTTCTTGTGCAAATTGGATTGATCCAAAGAATGGTGGCTTCCTTTCAATTCTTTATGAATAAGTGGTGCACTGTTTATGGGCTTGACTTGAACGTGATGCATATCAAGGAGAGAGTGATGTGAGGCTTGCATATCTGTGGAAAATAATATCTAAATCATGTTGAAACTGCTGTTGAGCAAAAAAAAAAATAGTATTTACGGAACTTTGGACTTCCTGCAAGTTTTGTCTAGGAGAAACTTTAGACAGTTAGGGGAATAAGTGAGAAATTGGTGGTGGATAAAAAAGAGAATAGTCCAGAAACGTGCAGAGTCCAAACCCTTGTATCAAAATATGTGCAACAAGTAGATTCAAGTGAATTAAAAAATGGTGAATACTTACCTTACGTACCTATATTACTGAAGTTTTTTCTCCTCTAAAATCCCAATTTTAAGGAGCAGCTTGATCAGAATAGAGATTATTTATGTTGGCTATTATCAAAAGCAGAAAGATCATATGGTCAAGGGACAGATACAGTTTCCACCTAGGCATCATCATAAAACTTTATATGGGTGCCATCACATAGATTAAGAGTGATCAGTGGTTTGAAAGAAATATAAGAGATATAAGCCTCTGTGGATTAGCATGAGTAGAAGTAATCACTGGGGATTGACATCTCCATCCATTCTGATTTAAACTGTACTTATTCTTGGTAAGTGATAACTTCAACTTGTTTCCTTATATAAAGGTATGTCTTTGAAGGAAAAGTCCATAACCACATTAGCACTTCATTTTTTCAAAATGAAGCACAAAATCCAACAAGTAGCAAGATAATCACTTTGTAGATCACAATCCCCTGACCAAGCATAGTCTGTAACTCGGTATCTTCATTTTCTCCACCATTTTTACTTCTCTATTTGGAACACATTTTTTTTGAATTAAACTTGGTACCCATGCTTTTAATTTGAAAATCTTACTTACCCATGCATAGGATTGGTATGAAATCTGCTGATTAAAAAATGGATGTTTTCTTATTGATATTTAAATTGAAATAAACAAGCTAGATAGATACTTTCGATGGTAGCCTGTTGAAAAATCCAACTCTACGAAATCTCTAATTGCTCAGGCAGGCTATCACCTGCTAGTCAATATTGGCAATTCTCCTTTTAGATGTCCTTGATAGTTGTGGCTATTTTATGTTTGACCTCATGTGTCTACTGATAGTTATGCTTATTGTTAAAATAGGAGAAAAAAAGATATAATGAACTGAAAACTGTGTGTCAGAATACACTGCAGATGCATGTTTACTTAGGTTAATTACACATAAATAGAGGATATTTTGTTTTTTCTAAATCAAAGATTATGTTCCTATGAACCGCTATTATTAATAGAATCAGAATATTATATTCTGATTTTCAACACTTGTCAACAAACACTAATTGATGGATCCACGTGATTCTGTTTAATTTCTGTTAAATACTTTTATGTGACCTATTGAATTGATAACTTGTAACCTTTCCCCAAATTTTATATTATAGCCATTGTCAAGTGCATATGGACTTGCTAAGCATAGAGATGGTCGTTGGGAATGGGCCATTGCCCCTGGTGTCTCACCATCTCCAAGATATCAGCATGCAGCGGTATGATTTAGTTTCTTATTTTTTTTTAATATTTTTTCTTAATAGGTCATATATTCCTAGGATTGTAAATTTGTAATATACTTGTTTAATGATTCCAGGTATTTGTTAATGCAAGGCTCCATGTGTCTGGTGGGGCCCTTGGAGGTGGACGGATGGTTGAAGATTCATCGAGTGTTGCAGGTACTTGATTATAGTGTTACTTAAAATTTGCATTTTCGCTGGTTCATTTTTGCCATGTTTGATCTTGGGTAAAGTACAGAGGTATAACTTTGCCATGTTTGATCTTGAGTAAAGTGAAGGGGTATAATTGTTGATTGAAAAAGAATTGGCTTAGATTGTAATAAAATACATGCACATGTAGAACAAACTGTGAAGTTGTTAAAATCTATTTCTTTAATTTTTACATCAAAGATTAAGAATTTATACTTTATTATCCTCTAAAGTGTATCCCTCACTTTAGAGAAGCTAAATCCTTTACAAACTATTTATTGGTCTTTTTGACCTTGGTCACCTTCCTTTACTCTCCTGTACATATATTTTCATTTTGACAGAAGGAACACTCTTCTTATGGTGAAATTGAGAAAGAGAATATTCTTGTGGAGATCTGGATGATCTGTTATAAACAATAACAAATACTTTTTAAAGTTTCATTAGTATTGTACTTGTAGCTACTGTTTGTAGGGTAGCTTGCTGGTGCCTAGTTGCCACTTTAATTTTTAGTTATTTTTTTCCCATGGTAACTTTTTTCGTATGTGAAAATAAGATTTATTGTTGTGCCAATTAATGCTGCATTTAGAAATTTTTTATGTTGTTGTTTTTGCTTGTTTGTATAGTGTTGGACACTGCTGCTGGTGTTTGGTGTGATACCAAATCTGTTGTTACCAGTCCAAGAACGGGTAGATACAGTGCTGATGCAGCAGGTGGAGATGCCGCAGTTGAATTGACACGGCGTTGTAGGCATGCGGCTGCTGCTATTGGTGACTTAATTTTTATTTATGGTGGTTTACGTGGTGGTAAGTCAAATTTAATGTTCCTAGGATTCATCTAAATGGAATTTATTTCCTATTTGCTTGATGATGCATGATGTTTGATCAATGTAGTTCACTAGGCAAGCCCGCTTTCTGTAGACAATTTTAGTTACTTTACTGTCTTTGATTTACATGTTTTATTTTTGTTGAATGTTATTTTTTGTTTGGACTCGGAGCAGATGGTATAGAATGTTAATGTCTTCTATTAGAGTATGAATTGTTAAATGGTGCTAGGAGAAGAGTTGAGAGATAGAAACTTTGAAATATTGCTCAAATCACATGGTCACCTTAGCTTCAATTCTGTTGATCATATGCATGTTTAACTAGGTGTTCTGAGAAAAAAAAAACTTGAGTTGAGAAGAGCACATCTAAGCTGTTTAAGAGAAACATTGGGGTATTAGTGTATTACTATAAAACTAGGTTTACTATTGGCTCAGGCTGAGTGAACAATTACAAGAGATAATTCCAATTAACACAGTTGCTGAATTCTTTTTTTCTTTATATATATATATATATTTGTGGATGGATGGCCAGTCAATTCCTGTTGATCTTGCAAGCTGAGATTCTTGCTCTTATGCTCGCTTTGGTATTTTATATTGTGGTGAGTTCTAATTTTTTTCTTGACGTGTATGACTGACCATGGTGTATTACGTGTTTGCTGCAGGTGTCTTGCTGGATGACCTACTTGTTGCTGAAGATCTTGCTGCTGCTGAAACAACAACTGCTGCTTCACATGCTGCAGCAGCAGCAGCTGCATCTAATGTACAGGCTGGACGACTACCTGGACGGTATGGATTTATTGATGATAGGACAAGGCAAACCATGCCTGAAACAGCTCCTGATGGTTCAGTAGTTTTGGGAAATCCAGTTGCCCCCCCTGTAAATGGCGACATGTATACTGATATCAGCACTGAAAATGCCTTGCTCCCAGGATCTAGGTATGGCAGTTTTTATCTTATGAGCATCTCTTTAGGTGAAGTATTAAATTGTTACTTTGGGTTTGTCATTCATAAGAATTTTGAACAGGCGAACTAGCAAAGGAGTTGAGTATTTAGTTGAAGCATCAGCTGCAGAAGCTGAAGCTATCAGTGCCACACTGGCTGCTGCTAAGGCACGGCAAGTGAACGGTGAAGTTGAATTGCCTGACCGAGACCGTGGGGCTGAGGCAACACCTAGCGGGAAACAAATATCTTCCTTGATTAAGCCTGATTCTGCTGGGTCAAATAGCATTCCTCCTGGTGGAGTGAGGCTGCATCACAGAGCTGTGAGTAGTACATTTTTTATTTCCAAGGAAAATTTATGCTGTGCCAATAATGTTCAAGCCCCATATATATTTTCTGGAATTTTCTGCAGGTGGTTGTTGCTGCAGAGACTGGTGGAGCATTAGGTGGCATGGTTAGACAGCTTTCAATTGATCAGTTTGAGAATGAAGGTAGGCGGGTCAGTTATGGGACTCCTGAAAGTGCAACAGCTGCTAGAAAATTATTAGACCGGCAGATGTCTATCAACAGTGTCCCAAAGAAGGTACTGACTTGTCTCTATAATTAGTTGTAGTTGAGTAGAGTATTCGTACTTTGAGGAAAAATGCTTAATGTTCTTCCACTATCAATAGTATGTTGCCTCATTGTTGAAAGAGTTTGACCTGGCTAATAGTGGTTATCATGGTCAAATTCTTTTTAATGAAGTGAAAAATGAAAACACATGATTGGATGATAGTGTGGAAACTTTTAACACTACTAGTACTAGTGGATCAAAATTAAATTTTATTAGAAGTAATACATATTTTATTTAATAATTAGGCAATGGTAGTCTATCAGGTGCACTATATATCTATATCTAATTTGTTTAACTTAACATGAACTATTAAAAATTGTCTACTTGACTTATAAAATCTGGGAGTCATGAGTAGGGTCAGGTGCAGAACATTCGATAAGCCCTGTTCATTAACCTCCCTTTGTTGGCATTACCTACTCTTTCACACCCTTTTGTTGAATCCTGATTTTCTTTTAATTTCCATAACTATTATGTTGAACCATCCACCATGTTGGCTTTAAGTTATGTTCAACTTGTTTCTTATGGAGTTTCCGGACCTTTTTTTGTAGGTTGTAGCTCACCTTTTAAAACCTCGTGGCTGGAAACCACCAGTTCGTCGGCAGTTTTTCTTGGACTGCAATGAAATTGCAGATCTTTGTGATAGTGCAGAACGCATATTTTCAAGTGAACCGAGCGTCTTACAGCTTAGGGCTCCAATTAAAATATTTGGAGATTTACATGGGCAATTTGGAGATCTCATGCGCCTCTTTGATGAGTATGGTTCACCATCAACTGCTGGTGACATAGCGTAAGTTCCTTAGCAGATTGTTTTATATGTAAATGTGAATGAAGAATAGTTACTGTGTGCCACTAGCCATAGCCTGTGTCAATAGTTATTTATCAGCGCACATCTAAGCATGATTGGTAATATATCAAGATGTCAAAACAGAACCTGCTTTTAATTATTTTTGCTAGTGGGTTCGCTTTCATAATATGGTTTGAACATCTGTGGAGTCCAAGTTTAGAGTGTGTTAACCAATGCTTTTAAAATCAGACCAACTGTTGGACCGAAGGCACTGATTTACAGTTAATTGGATCATGGTGGTTGAAGTAGAGGGTCTAATCGGTGGTAATAATAAAATATATATTGTTAATATTGTATATTAAGCAATAAACTAGTATAAAATAATAATAAAAATATGTTAAGTGAAATTTTACATTAACATAAATGGATCATATTACATGTTCTATTGAATGAAAAATTATTGATAAATAGTGAAATAATAGCAAAGTGTGTAAATATCATATATGAGCCTTTATTTATTTAAACAATATAAATAATTTATTTTTTCTGTGAAGACCGATTCAAATAAGTTTGTGTCAGTTCTTACCCACCTTTTACCAGTTTGGTTGGTTTTTTGGCTGGTTTTCTGCTCCACTAGTTTTGTGGCTGTCCAAAGGAATGATCTGACTGGTTCTCTATTCATCCAGTCAAAGCTACTGTTCCAGTCCAGTTTTAGTAACTATGACGTTAACTTTATTAGTTTTTATACACTTGTTTTGATCTTTTATCTTTGGGTGCAAGTTCTTGTGGTTGATTATCCAACCCAGCATTTTATAGTGATCTCATGCTCTTTTCAATTTTTTATCTTTGCATTGTAACCTACCTAGTTTGGCTAGCTTGCACCAATGTATATGATACATGCATTCCCTTCGCAAAATAGTATGATGTACCATTGTTTTTGTAGATTATTTTTTTATTCTCTAAACGGGATTTGTCCTGGGCATACCTTACTAGTTCCTAGGCAAAATAGTATGAGGACCATGGATTCTTAGACTGGAGGCTATCCCTCCCTGCCTTGGACTGGAGCGCCATCCCCTCCACCTAAATTTTAATACAGCAAAAAAGATTGATTCTTAGATTTAGTGCATATAAGCAAATGAATTGCTATATTTATATGGTGATCTGAGAGTTTATGATTACAAACAGGAGAATAAATGGTTAATAGGTTTTTCTCCTTTCCCTCATGACTGGCTAGCATAATATTTTGCTTGGACTATTTTTAGTATTTTATTGCGAGTGAGTTAGGCATTTAATTTCCTTTAATACTAATTTTGTATACATGACTCAGATACATTGACTATCTATTCCTCGGAGATTATGTTGATAGGGGCCAACACAGCCTGGAAACTATCAGCCTTCTGCTTGCTCTGAAGGTACTCTGGATGTATAGGTTGTCTTTTTGTTTTGTTTGTCAAGTTTAATGGCATCAGGTTTATGCATGGTTATTTGGATTTTGCAGGTTGAGTATCCAAACAATGTACATTTAATACGTGGAAACCATGAAGCTGCAGATATTAATGCCCTTTTTGGTTTCCGAATTGAGTGCATTGAGAGGATGGTAAGGAATTTCATATTTCATAGTGTACAGTATTTTTCATTCTTATTTGGCACTCAAGCAACCTTTGTAATCTGCTGATAGGGTGAGAGAGACGGAATTTGGACATGGCACCGTATAAACCGTCTGTTTAATTGGCTTCCTCTTGCAGCCCTAATTGAGAAAAAAATTATTTGCATGCATGGGGGTATTGGTCGTTCAATAAATCATGTGGAACAAATTGAAAATATTCAGCGTCCAATTACGATGGAAGCAGGATCAATTGTGCTTATGGATTTATTATGGTTGGTGCATTTGTATACTCAAACTGTTTGTGACAATTTATTTCATGTCCTTTTGGAAAAATGACAGCATGAAATGTTTCTCTAGGTCTGATCCTACGGAGAATGACAGTGTTGAAGGGCTACGGCCAAATGCTAGGGGTCCAGGATTAGTCACTTTTGGGGTGAGTATTTTTATTTGGTATTTTGTAAAATGGTCACTATTTTGTTTATCTTCCTGGAGAATGATATAAATGGATTCAAGATTTGATATTTTTAAATTTGACAATAAATATATTAAGAGCTTAATTTTTATATGCTGTCATTTTAAATATTTGTACGTAATTTTCCAATTAAAATTTATCCTAAATATGATTTTTAAAGTAATTATTATGAAGTCAGCATTGTTGCCATACAACAATGTATGGTTGGATGATGGTGAATAAAATCTTTTCAATTTCAGTACATTCTAATTCAATTTGTATATTAATACTGATCAATATTTTTTATTTAGTTTATTATTTTTTAGTTTCTTGTATAATGATATTAAATTCTGAATTTTGATCAATACAGGTTTGTGATTGAATTTGATAATTTTTAATGCTCATGTATTAATTGTTTTATTATTCTAGAAAATCCATATTGATGTATTAGTGACTCCGAATTTTGAAGCACTTTTTGTAACTTTTCAAATCAATTGTGCAGTGTTTATGCCATGAGAATTTTGTAATTGTAACATGCATCTGTTAAGACATTTATTTTCGATGCAATGCTTTAATAAGTTGAAAAAACTCCGAAACTGATTACTTTCATTTTGTTAGTGCCATAATTTCGATTTGCTGTACTTCACATCTTAAATCTCATTTATTCCCTTCCCATTTGCTTATGTTATTGTTAATGCCAACATTTGATATTTCGTTTAATTTGAAGAATTACATTTTATGATGGCTGTTATTTTTACTCTTTTGCCTTGGATGTTGTGCTTTCTTAATTTTTACGCTTCTGTTAGTGTTACCTCAACAGGTTAAACTTGCATATGTGCTATTATGCTCATCTTTAATCGGTCTTACTGTTGCAGCCTGATCGTGTAATGGAATTTTGCAACAACAATGATCTTCAGCTGATTGTTCGTGCACATGAATGTGTGATGGATGGCTTTGAGCGTTTTGCCCAGGGGCATTTGATCACACTTTTCTCTGCTACTAACTACTGTGGTATTTGTTACTAGCTTCTACATTGCACTTTCCTCCACAGATAATTCTCCCTTCTAAATTTTGGCACGATTTTGTGTCAATAGGTACGGCAAATAATGCTGGGGCAATATTAGTTTTGGGTAGAGATCTCGTTGTGGTTCCTAAGTTGATTCATCCATTACCGCCTGCAATTTCTTCACCAGAAACGTCACCCGAACGTCATATTGAGGATACATGGATGCAGGTATTGAATAAATATGTTCGCATCTAAAATGAATGTTGAGCTGATTATTTTACAGTACTATATTTTTGAAGTTTTCTTTTTGGTATTCATCCATTTTTCTTGTTTTGGGTAAAAACGTGTATAGGAATTGAATGCTAACAGACCACCAACACCAACTAGAGGCCGTCCTCAAGTAACAAACGACCGAGGTTCTCTTGCTTGGATATAGTTATTCATTATTAAGAATGGCCCTATTGTTTATGCCTTTGACGGGTTGTGCTATCGGCTGAATTTCCGGGTGTTCGTATATAGCATGATGCCGTTTACAGGGTATTCGAGCTTACCCACAGAAAGCTTCAAGGATCAAGCTTTTATTTGTCCTGGTTCTCATCACTCAATCATCTGGCCTGTAGACGATACAAGTTCGAGAAGCAAGCAAAGTTGGTAGCCACTGCTAGGTTGGTTCAATTTGACAAAAGCTAGAAGTTGCAGTATGGGTTCGCCACCCACCTGTTGTAAATTGAGCCGTAGGGTACAAAATCAAGGTCATGGGTGTCCGTGTCATGGAATGTCAGTGCTGGCTATTCTCATTATTTTTTACATATTTTTTTACTCATTGTACCTAGGTTATTGTTTTTTTTTTTTTTTTCAATTTATATTTTTAAATCAAGAGGACAAGGGTTTTTTTTTTTTTCCTGTGATGGTGAGATATATAAATCAGAAATCTTTCTTGGGGGTCCATGTATCATAGGGGTTGTGTAATTCCCATCCATGCTCTGTACTACTAATTTTTGTGTGAATCAACATATTCTGACAGAATGTGAATTTTGAGAATAGAATTTTGTATATTGCCTTATGCTGCAAATAGCTTTAGACTGTTCCTGAAGATGTATAGCAGTTGCAGGCAGTGACCGATATAGAATTTTAGTAGTAGGGGTAATGTTTATATTTATAAATTAAGTGTTTTAGTTTTTGCATTATACATGAATAGTGCAAAAAAGACATTTCGTGCCTGAACTTGGAAGTTACCTATATCTATGTATCAATAGCGGTCATAGCGGCCGGGATCGTGGCGGAGTGGGGCGGAGCGTGCATGCACCACTACAAAGGGTAGAGTAGCAGTGCGTTTTAAAGTTGCGGATGTTGCGGTCGCGATGGAGGGGAAGCGGAGTGCCCGCAATCGCGGTGACGTGTCCGCGATTGGGAGTGTGAACGGAAACGGCAAAAATGCCCTGACCTTTTAGTCAATATAGGGTTCTTCCTCTCATGCGACCTTTGACATGCGCTAGCCATCCTCTCTGCTTTAACCTGCGCCGACGATTCTCCCTGCTCAAGCGGTTAGCTACTTTTCCTTCTCCGGAGGCCAACGACTCTTTCTTCTTCTCTGTCGAGGTCGACATTTTTGTTCTCTGTTGTTGTTTCTTTCTTTTTACCACAAAGACGCGCCGCTCAGATTGAAGCAGCAGCATCGACACGATGACAAGGAGGTCGAGGAGGCGAAGAAGGTGAAGCCGAAGAAACCTAAGGTGACGGTTGCGGAAGCGGCGACAAAGATTGACGCCGTTGATTGGGGCGCTTTCCTCATTGAGAGATTGACCCCACTGGTTTGATCTAGTTGGATCAGGAAGATGATATGATGCAATCATTTGATGTGGAGATAGTGGAGTGCATGACAGCTTTCACCCATTTCCATTCATACTTAAAAAAATAAAAAGTTAAATTTTTTTTTCTTTTTATTTTTATCTTTTTAATTTTGTTTTTTTTTCTTTTTTGTCTTTTTAATTCTGTTTTTTTTAAACCAAGTTTGATATTCTCTGATTCTCTCTTAGTTTTTTATTTCTGTTTTTTTCTTTTCTTAATACCAGATTATTCATTTTCTTTGTTTATTTTGAATTTTAATTTGTTTGTCTATTTTGAATTTTAATTCTAGAACTTTAGTTACATTTAACTTTAGAGGGTTCAAGACTTATTTTGTAGAATTGTTTCTTTGACTTTTATTGACATCTACTATTCTATTTTATATTTTGCTTAAGAGTTTTTATTGTTAATGATAATTAGTGCATGAATTTTTAGTCATATTTCTCTTGTTCAGCTTATATATTTATATTATAATTTTTTTAATACATATATAAAAACGTTAGAATAGCGGTCATCCTGCTATCCGCAATCCTGCTATCCCAATTTTGAGGGCGGCCGCTCCGCTTCGTTATCCGGGATTGATAACTATGACCTATATATATGTAGTTGGGTGTATCACATTAGGAGATGACTTCCCAATTATCCCATTTCTTTAGTTGTTTTCGCCTTCTATTTTTTTCTCAAAACAATTGTTGTTTTAAAGTTTCAAAGTCTAATATGGCTTTTTCCTCAAATATATTCTCATTTAATATCACTATAAATGGTGCAACCATCATAGATAAAAACATTAAATAAGAACATTGTAGTCTAAATATATCTATTTTGCTTCTATTATATTTTTTATTCTGTGTTAACCTTAAACTAAAGAGATTGGATGGAGGAAGTATTATACAAGCCTTCTTAATCTAAATTATTCACGAGCTCTTAAAAGTAATCCATTTTTATACTGTTAGTTTACAAGGGGGAAACTGTGTCCAAGATGGGTGTCGTTGCAAATATGAGGAATCAATCAAACTTGTCAATGAAAATGTGATTACCACCACCATCATCTCAGATGTAGACGAATGAAATTTTAACAGAATTAAATTAAAAATATTAAATAAAACCAGAATACAATTGTCCATAAACCTAAATACAACCCAACCCTTCATCTGTCTGCCTGCTTATTATACCAGTAAATATAGTTTCTCTTCTAGTAAATTTCTTTTTTGGACCCTACATCAGTAGATACCGGTTTGACATAATTAACAACTATTGATAATAATAATAATAATAATAATAATAATAATAATAATAATAATAATAATAATAATAATAATAATAATAATAATAAAAAATAAATAAATAAATAAAAAAACTATCTCCTGTTACAAAAATTCAGTCAAATAGATCTTAGTATCACAAAATTAAGTTTGACCCTTGGCCATGAAATACAACAGATTCACTAAAAAGTGGTATAGAGCTTAAAATTCTTATAAGATGTAATATCCTAAAATGAGATTTCACTCCTTTGAGGAGGTCTACATGAACTACATTCCACTCGAGATGCTTCCCATAACACAACCCAAAAATATGCAGTTACAAGTATCAAGTTGAAGCAGCAATAGCCTGCACAAGTTCCTTTTTACTACTATCGATTGCCTATCGAAAATCCTTCAAAAGTCAAAACAAATGGCAGAACCTAACCTCTCTTTACAGGCCTCTGAAAATAGGATTGGTTGGGATCTTCTGTCTTAAGCTTAGGTGGCCAAACTTCTCCTTTCTTATTCTGCAGATTGAAAGCTAATGAAGTCAGGCAATTTGTCACACCTTTTGTTCAAATAATTGGTAGGCTGAATATTTGCTTATACAATGACCAAGCTTAATATCTCACCTTCTTTCCACCCTTCATAAAATTACTGGATCCCTGTCCTGATAATGAAATTATCGGTGTTAATTTATCAGTGGTTCATCCTCTGTTCAAACATCTCGCTTTTATAATGTGGGGCATGCGCACACAGACACTTACTAGTATCAACTGATATGCTGTCATGCCACAGTGGCTTTAATGTCATTATTATAGAAATCAGTTGGCAGGCACAAATTCAAATCAACATCAACATCAACAGCACCTTTAACCCAAGTTAATTGGGGTCAGTGGTAGATGAACCCAATGATAAATCGAAAATAAGACAAAGAAAGAGAAAGAAAGAGGGGAAAAAAAGTAGAAATAAGACAAAAGAGAGAATAAATAAGCTAAAATAAAAGAGAGGTGAAAAGAAGAATTATTAAAAAAAAAATTTAATTAAGATTCCTTTCAAGTCAATGATCACTTGCTGAGCTGCTGGTTGATGATGAATACATGAAGGTCAAAAGAGAAATCATAGAAAACTAATCGTCTGCTCTTGTTCCTTCCCACTCCTCCTCGTGTTCACACTTTCTTTTCCACATCTCTTTTTGTTCCTCTTCATCGCTTCTTAATCTGCCTTCCCCTCTGATATCTTCATGATCATGAATAATGCCAAGGTCACAAATCATGAATTACAAATGTAAATAATTTGCCTCAGTCAAATTTGCATTGGCAAGCACTTTTCTAGTGTCCATACTTACACTTTTTTCCCATTAATATTTTAACAAACTAATGTTACAAGGTTAAAATCTGGTAATATCACTATTTAGTGTGCACTGGTTCCGCAATTAGCTTGTGCATTCTGAAGGGATCAAGGTCCACAACCTTAGATATGAATGCTAGTAAAACTACATGTACCTCTTCCACCAAAGACTTAATTTTTGGATCTGTATCTTTCTTCAGCTGCTTCTGCCGCTTTGCTCTAAGTTCTTCTGCAGGCCATATTGATGGAAAATAGACGACTATTTTATCTCACTAGTTGAGGCATTTTCCCCCCCAAATATGTCCTGAAATTTCTAAAGAAGATAGCATTTCTTCAACATATAAAAATGATAATAAAAAGAAAAGAAATAGATTAATAAATATAAGAAACGTAAAGAGAAATAGGAATAATAATAACAATGCATGCACAATAAGAGAAAGCTTCACTTCACTTCATGCCACAAAATTTGAGAATCTCAATAACCTTCAAACCAGTAGCGGAGTAACAAAAAGATGATTGTGAGGGCAACCATAAAGAGAATAATTCATTTGAGGGGGACCAAGATAAATTTTTTATTTTAAAAAACAAAAATCCATGTTATGAATTTCTTTTTTGGGGGGAGGCCCCCCTCAAGATCCAATGCACACTTCCACTATTTAAAACACGTGTTACATTAACTCCCCAACAGTGTGAATCCAGGCATATGAGCAAGCACAAAGAACAGACACCAAACCAAAAACTTTTATCCAGGAGGAGTGAATCACAGTACTCAGAAGATAAATGGTACACAACAAAATCTTCTGACCCAAGAAAATAAAATATTTTTTTTGGGGTTGTCTTTCATTTGTTATATGTAATAAAGATAGTAAAAACACAGCTTTCGTTTTGATCAAGCTTCACACTAACCTGTCGCCGAATTAACTGGGCTAAGAAGGTAATCTCTTTCATTTTGATCAAGCAACAATTGCTGTGCATTTGCTAGTGCTGCATACAAGTAAATAACACCACATTTAAACAAAAAACATATACAAACTTTAAAACTAACCCACCCTCTAGCTGCTAAACTAGTAAATTGTAATCATGAACCAGCAAAAGCCTCAACGACATCTATAAAAGATTAACAAAAGTATAAGAAGCCTACATAATTAACAGTTAAACTTAAAACATATACCTGAGCCAGAGGAAGGAGTTAGTTACCTTGCGATACTGTTTTTTAACATCTTCAGCTGAAGAATCAAAGGGCAGGTTCAGATATTCAATTTTCCACTTTACACCAACTCCAACACCTAAAAACAAACCTTCACATTCAATTTTCCACCTCCAAACGACGCTGCGTTTTTTCTTTTCCTAATTTTGTTTGTTCAACAGGTTCGTTCTTTTTATTTATTTTTTAATAATATTGAATAATGATATTTTAATGAATTATATGATGATATGAACTCATTAATAATATTGAATATACAATAAATCATTTTTCTATTGAATAATAATTATTTTGCTAAAGACATTAACAGTTTTTCTGTCTGTAGATACTACGTATGCATTATTTATAGGAGTCAATTATGCTTAAAACAAATAAAGTTATTATAAGCGTTGAAGTTCTTTCTTTCTTCAACCTACATCTTAGACTAAAACTTTACTAATATCATGTGATATAATTGATAATCTTGTCCCTTAAAG
>PYAF01006319.1:159512-201409 GCA_007407185.1 Glycine tomentella
TTTCACAAGTTCTTTTGATAAGGATAAACAGAGAATTAAGGAATTGATGGATATACGTACGTTTAAACAAATGCCAAAAAACAAAAAAGAGTGAGGTGACATTTCATGGAAGAATTTTTGCTGCTGTTTGGAATATCATTTAAGAAATCCAAGAACAGTACAACTCAAATGCCCAATTGTTGGTTTCCGTTTTTTCTTCATAATTTTACCCGGAAATATCTTATAAGCCTTAATTTGTTAGATAATTATGCTGGACTGGTTGAGATTTGAGTGCTTCTTCTAATTAGATAAAGAAAATAATAAAATAGAAAGTAAAAAATCTCATTATATATTATTAAATTTTTCCTTCAAATGTACAATTTTCTTTTTTTGTGTTTTCATTTGTTTAAGTTCAACTAATTTCACCTTGCATTGCAGAAATGGTCAATTGATTTTCTCGTTAACATTTAAGAATTCTGATTTTAGCCTTACTCGCTTCAGAATAGCAAAATCCTTAAAGACAAATATTGAGGTTGCTAATTTTAATGGAAGTACTCCTTTAGTAGTATTTTGTATTTTATTAGTGCCATGACTTTGTGGGAATGGAAGTCCAAAATAAGAAAGTAGTAGTATAAATGTATAATAGAAGCTTAGTCATTTAATTAATATTTGTCAGAATTTTAATAATGCTGTGTTAATATGCAATGACCTGGCCGGTTCGATTCGGAGTTGACTCCTCGGTTCAGTTTATAGACGTTTGCATTCTTTGAATAAGAATTTTACTTTTTAAGTTCTTTCACATATACTACTATTGATAAGATAACTAAAAGAGGTATTTATAGCAAGCTATCATTTAGCATAACTAGCTAGTACGCAGTATAATATTCACAAGCATATGACAGTTTGCTACACCAAAAAGCATATATAAGTCTGTGGCACTAATTAATTCATGTAATTAAGCAGCCAGTATCCGCATCTTGTTTAGTACTAATTTAAAACGTTAGTAATAATTTGATTATTATTTAATGGATTCCGTCAACCAACAGGGCTACACGGGCTATTGTTTTAAGTCTCACAGGTATAGTATTGGATTAGCATGCATCATTAGTGGACCTGAGCTAGAAATAAAGCTTAATTGACTATTTCAAACTTTTTACGAATTATTTTAACCTATAAAGGTTCGATAGTATAGTGTTTGACCTATAAATTTGAATTAACTATTGCACGTAGCAAATTGGAACAAACCTTAGTGGCCTTTGGCATGGTGTAAATTAATTAGCATGCATTAGGCAAATGACTAAATTATTGAAGTAAAACTTTTCTTATGTCTGTTTTTCTGTTTGTATTCTTTCTTTCGCAATTTTTTCTTTTTCATTCTTTGATTAGATAATTAATTAGTCGGTAGACACGATCGTGTTAATTTATTAGTTCCTTTCTCATTAATAAAATCGACTGAAACATTAATTGTTCTTAATTATAAAATAATTAAAGATTGCGTATGACTGCATTATTTGGGTTAAATTTTGAAGTAATGGATTGGGGATAGTTGACAATAGCTTTGAGTTAAAGATACTACGTACCCACAGGAATTAAAAGAATAAGAATTTGGCCTTTAGGAATTTAGCAATTACAGTATTTTAGGCTTCGTACGTAAAATAACTTAATTTAGCTCAGCATGCACTCATTCCCCTTTTTATACTTTAGTTCTACCAATTTACAGCTTCCTTGAAATAAAATAATACAATTCTTTTGTTCCTGCATTGAGCTTAATAAAGAATAATCCTAACACTAGTGTGAAGCTCATGCAAAATCAATATTGATGATTTTCTCCTAGTTTTGGGGAAAAAAATTCAGTACTGTTGTTATTTGCATTTCTTTCCCTTTAAAAGTGAGATCCTTGGCATGTGTGGTTATTTTTCTCTAATTTAAATCCTTTTCTCAAATAAAATAAGAAAAAAAAACTAAAGAATAAAATATAACTGCAAATAATGAACCTAAATTAAATTTTTTATAGAAAATCTAAAAGATATCTAAATTAATAGAAAAATAGTAATACAAAAAAAGTAGCTAGTATATTGATTCAAGGGTAACATTATATGATATTGAAAAAATAAAATCGAAAGTATACATTTAAAATAAAAATATGTGTATATAATAATTCACAAGCCAATTCGGTTTATCACAAGTTAATTAACTGACAAGTTGGGTTTTTATTCTTTGAGAGGACCTTACAAAGTTGAGTTAAATTTTTATATTTTTAATTAATTTTCACAACTCAGCGTTAAAAGAATTAAGTAGGTTTAGGAATTAAATTTTACTTTAAAAACTATGTAGTTTACGCATGTATTTTATTGAGTTGCCTAATATTACATAAGCACTATATTCAATTCAATGAATTCATATATTATTAACCTAATTTATGAATTAACTGCATCGATTCTGTAATATTCTATGGCAACATCGTGACAATAATATATTCCTTTCAGTCTTTAATTATAAGACTTTTGTAATTAATTATTTTTAAAAAATAATAATTTAGTTAATTACATTATCTGTTAATTATTTTTATTATCATTTTAAAAATATCTTTTTTTTATCTATTTATTTATTGATTTTATTTAATTATTTTTCATTAATATTTTAAAAAAGAATAATTACGTAAAGATATATAAAATAAAGAATTAATGTACCTAAAAATTAGAAAAAAAATCTTATTAAAAGAATAAATAATTTTTTAAAAAGAGTTTTATAATAAAAAAGGTGAAATATAAATGAAGTGCAGTGCTTCTAGAATCTGGGGTAACTTGAGAAAATAGTCCTTACTTAAATTCAATTAATTAATTAACTTTTTCTAAATACCATTTATTAGTCGTAAAATCCGTTTGAGCAGCAGCCGCGACCAGATTAAAGTGGGCATTGAGTGACAGATTGAACATGAAATTATCTTTTCAACAAAAGGTCCTTTTTATTTGTACATATTTTATTTTATCCTTCCCCCATTCCAAAAAAATTGAATGTTTTTAGTATATTATTAGTTAATTCAAGTACGTCTAAAATGGCATTTGTGAGTGGCAAGCCCATTGTAACATGTGACCAGTAAGAAAATGCCACGTAATGAAGATCGAGCGTGAAAACTTTAGCAACAAAGGCCACTGCTTTGCCTTACCTAATAAAAATTGTGATTTAAAGGGAAACCAATCGTTTATAGAAAATTTGTAAAGGGAAAGCATACGATTCTGTCCCTCCTTCCCACTAGCTATGCTAACACTCGTATACAATTACAAACATGGAGGTAAAAAAAAAT
Organism: Glycine tomentella; assembly: GCA_007407185.1. Classification (NCBI taxonomy): domain Eukaryota; kingdom Viridiplantae; phylum Streptophyta; class Magnoliopsida; order Fabales; family Fabaceae; genus Glycine; species Glycine tomentella. Next base: position 162,796 of record PYAF01006319.1, read on the forward strand.
GAATTATTTTACTAAGACGGTCTGATTGGACTCTGATTAGACTAGTTCAAATGTAAAAATTGGATATTAAATTTTAATTAACTTGAGCTTTTTTTATTAATTGGACTTTTTATTATTATAAATTTCCACAAACTAGTGTGTTTAAATTATTTTCATCTAAAAATAATTAATTATTTTCTTAATAAAGATAAAATAATAAATAATTATTTTTATTTATCATGTATCACAATAATTTTGTGAAATAAAATTGATTCTTGTTTGAAAATATTAATAGTGTGTTTGGAATGGCATTTTTCACTCAAAAATTCTATCCAATGAATTACTAATGTAAAAGTTGGAATTAACCGTTCCAAAAATAATAAATAATTATTTTTACTTATCATGGTATCACAATATTTTAATGAAATAAAATTGATCTTTGTGTAAAAATATTAATAGTGTGTTTGGAACGACGTTTTTTACTCAAAAAATCTATCCATTGGATCGTTGATGTAAAAGTTAGAACTAACAGTTTAGCTTTTACTTGAAAAATCACATCCAGGATCCAAAATCAAACATGGTGTAAAATGTTTCTTGAATTTGATGTGTGTTTGCTTGGGTACGTGTTCATAAAATAAATTTTGACGTAAATTTCAATAATTTATGATATATATATATATATATATACATACATATATATTAAAAATTCTATTATTTCTATTCCCATTTTTATGTGTGTTATCCATAAAAGGTAACCTATAATTGTTCTCAAGCTCGTGCATGCTGTGCCGTTCTTCTATATTTGGGAATCTAAGTTGATGACAATGATTGGTCTCTGGTTATCTTTTGTCGATTTCTTTCAAGTTGGCTCCTTTTTGCTTGAGCTTTGTGCTAATTAACTGCATGCTACTGCAATCAATGCGCCAACCTCACACATCATTTTGAGAAGGTTTATAAATTATAATTGTGGATGAGTTTTCAGTTTATTGACTTTATTCAGTTTTAGGTTTTTGTGTAGCTACCGTGATTTCATCTCACCTAGTTTTCCTCTTCTCCAAATTTTTTGAGTGAATTAATTTTTGACTTGATGAGCTTACAAGATGTTGTTTAATTAATCTTTAAAGTTATTAAATTTCAAAACAATTTTTGAAATTGAAATCTCTCAATTAAGTTAGTTTTTCCCCACTTTTAATCAGCTAATCACATTATATTAAGTTAGGTCCAATGTATAAAAAACAAATATCCAATTCATCATATCAATAAAATAATTAAATTAGTTAATTTTAATTAATAATATCATAAATTTAAATTTTATTTTAAAAATATTCATAGAATTAAAGAATAAATATATACTAATTGACATATTAATTGTCTTGTATATCGACACTTATTGATATGAGAATAAAGGACCTAAGTACATGGAAAGAATTTTATTTAAGTCCTACTGAAATTCTTATTAATCCAAGCATAAGAGCTCAGTCGAAGAAATGTAATGAAACATTGAATGGATTAATTTAATTCAAGAAATTTGGGGGTCAAACAATATGGTGGTTCAGTGAGGAATTACGAATGAGACAAAGTTAAATTCTCATATGTTGTATTTTCTTTCTATGTTTCCCTGGGTCCTTTTAAATTGTTGGTTATTTTGTATAAAGCTTTCTAACAAATTCAACTTTAGAATTTCTCACATTTACCGTAAAGATAAAGTTTTGCTGACAAGCTTGCTTCTTTTGGTGTTTAGAATCTAGGTTATATTTGGTGGGATAGATTCTTCTCTCCCTTTTATTTTAGAGAAGCTCTTTAGGTTCAAACAAGAGCTTCCCTTCCATAGATTCATATAGTTGAGTTCTTGGGTATGGTTTGATCCTCCCCAAGTGTTTTGTATCTATGCTTTTATCAATATATTCTAAGATGAGTCTTTGGTGGTGTAGGAATTGGGGTGCTAACATAGTTGTGATGTCAACTCCTATTCTTTTTTCTTTTCTCATCTCCTTTTTTCTATATATAAAAAAACTAAAGCCTATTAAATTTTTTCGTGACACTCAAACTTAACTTATCATTATAAAAGAATTACAATATATAAAATTTCTAAATCAAATCTAAAAAGATAAAACGTAAAAAATCTAATCAAATCTACATATAATATTGGTTAGATGAAAGAAAAAATACCTACCCAATATTTATTATTATAACTCGTTAGTCTCTATTGAACAATTTTACCTAGTGTCAATTTCTTGTAGTCGATTTCTGCACCTAAATTATAGGGGTCCTTTTCTGAATTTAATGACTACGTGTTTGTATGTGCATATACATATATTTTGTATATTGTGAATGAGACCGGTTGCTCTGCTCAAAAGTAAGTTAGGACTTTTTGAACATAAAATCATAAATCACGTTGATGACGTACGTAATATATATGGACTCCAAATGCGAGTGCATCATCGATGAAATGTTTTCTTCATTCATTATTGTTCCACTGTATGTGTTTATCTTTATTTGCTGCACGACTAGTACTCTTTACTCAATTAAATATTGTCACCAATACCATTTTAACATTTTTCCTATTTTTATTATAAATTTAAACATCTACCCATATTAACTCGAAGCTAAAATATCATTTGACAAATGATTTAAGGCTTTTTTTATCATTTTAGTTTTTTTTTAAACTATTTACCTAAATATATAGGTGGGTCAAAAAAATATTTACCAGAATGGATGTTCTTACAACCTTGGATATGGGTGGTGCCAGTCAACGCAACTCCAGCTGGGAGGCACCACCTTGATTTGTGTCACCTTTTCAGGTGAAGTGTCAGAACAGGTAGGGTTACTCTGTACATCTCGACCAAGGAAGCGCCACCCTGTGGCTTGTTTTCTATGTCAAAGCATTTTCCAACGAACATGAACAAGAGGCAGCACACTAAATGATGTTTCATGTATTAGGTTGTCCAAGGTGGTCAAGGCAGGTTCCCAAGGGCGCAGTTGGGGTGCACGTTCCCGAGAAGGAAACAATGCAGGTGGCGCTAGGCTGATCGTTGTTACCGGCGGCGTCACCCTGTAGTTTGCACCTGCTGATTTGTGACGCCAGCTGGCCGGTGCTGTGTTTTGTCTATAAAACGCTGCTAAAAGAGGAGTGCTGGCATTGCTGTTTCTGAAGGAGTTCTTGCATTTTTTAGCTAGGAGACCGGGTTTGTTGTGGTTGTTTTTGTGCTTGGAGGGTTGCTGTTGTTGGATTTTGTGGTTGCTGTTTGTTTTAGTGTTATTTTGTGTTTTTGATTTTTTTAGTTAATATGTTAGTGCGAAAATATAGTAGGAAATATTTTGTTATTTTTTAGTTTGTAGGAAAAAAATGATGTGGAAAATATTTGTTTCATGTTATAGTATGATGCATTTTTTTGTTGTTGTTTTTAGAAAATTATAATAGAAGAGATTTATTGACTTATTTTGAGATAGTAGAAAAGATATTAGAAAAACAAGAAAATAGGAAATATATGTTGCCATTTTGTTAGTTTGTATTTTAAAATATAATCGCAAATATTTGTTACTGTTTTTGACTTTGTAGAAAAAATACATTTGTGGATAAAAATCTATTGTTGGCATTTTATTCTTACTTTGTAGAACAAAATATATTGTTTTATTGAACTAAATTAATATAAAATTTAATGTATAGAAAAAATATTGTTGTAGAAAAAAATTAATAGAAAATTATTGTTGCCAATTTATGCCATAAGATATTAATTATCAATTTCCTAAATTTTATGATTTAAAGTATATAATAATTTTTATAATATATAGTAAGTATTATTTTGTTAACTTTACATGTTACTTTTTTACTTTTTCACAAGTATTCTTGAATTGTCATTGTGTTATTTTGTGTTTATAATTTTTTTAGTTGATATTTTAGTAGGAAAATATAGTAGGGAATTTTTTGTTATATTTTAGTTTGTAGAAAAAATATTTTGTGTCCAGATCACTTCCCTTAATTATGAGCCACAAGGCCTATCTTGATGCGGTAGAGAGTGCTAATGAGGAGTAGATCATCAAAGCTTCCAAGCTATCTCCGGAGGAACTCGCTTCTTGGAGTCCTCATGGTGTACCTAATCTTCAGGATCCTCAGCCACACCTTCCTGCCCCACCTCCACCACAGCATGCCTCATCTTTTCCTTCTACACGGAGGGCACCCAGACACGAGCTCGTCTATGAGGCTCCCCCCAGCTACATTTTTATTCAGACTTAGCTGGAGTATCAGACCAGGATGCTAGAGGACCTCTGCAGACAGTGCTATATCGATACCACAGCATACCAGCCTCAGTATCCGCCAGCACCAGCATCTTTTCAGCCCCCAGTTGGACACAGATCCCCGTCACCAGCAATTCCTACTCCTCTAGGACCCTCCAGTGCTACAGAGCCAGCAGCAGACCACCCTTGTCTTAGGCTGCTGAGGATGAGACGATGGAGGGAGAGGAGTGAGGAGTGATTGATCAGGACTATTTTAGTTTTCTTGTTTTTGATTTTATTTTTGTTGTTTTTAATTTTCAGTACTTTTACATTATTGCAGTTAAAACATTTGAATATTTGATGCATATATAGTAGTGTCTTATGATTAATGTGATTGTGATTGTGTTCTTTTTGGATTAATGTTTCGTTCTGGTTGCGATTTCCCAAATAATGCATACGTGATTGAGTATTTCAGTAGCGCATGATCCTTTTTAGTGGTTGTTGGGGACAACAATTTTCTAAATCTGGGAATGGGGCGCATACGCATTATTTGAAGAATCACATTCAAGAAACAAAGGATGTCTAACAGAAATTATTTTTTTTTAGTGACCGTAATTGCTAGGTTTTAGGAGTTTTAAATTTTAGTCATTAGATTTTAAATTTTAGTATTGAATAAAGGTTAGAAGTATATCGCATTTATCTTAGAATTAGAATTGTGGAATCAGTGATGAATTGGATATCTCTGTTAGGAAGCATGAGAGAGATGAAATAGGGCATGGATTGCATGAAACATGATTGGAATTGTGATTGTTGGTATGTTCACGTTCATGTTGAAGTAGGAAATGATGCTTGATATGAAGTTAACAGAGTCTAACTTGAGTCTATAGCCTGTAAGTCTTGAGCCCATACAAAATTATTTTTTTCTAAGAGACTTCACTTTGATAGTACTCTAGAACTTGCTCTATTTCTCTGGATGCATGTATAGTCTGATATGATTAAGACAACTTATTCTTTTAAGCCAGAGCCAAATTGACTTACCTTACTTTTCCATTGTAAAACCTTTTGAACCTAAGCCTTTTCTATTCATTAACCTGATGCTTAAACCATATTCCTTGGCTACCTCAATTGAGATTGGAGGAAGGAAGAATTAGAATCAAGTCCACTAGATATTGAAAACAACAAGGATAAATGTCCATAGGAAAGTTAAGAAGAGGTAAGAGGAAAGACAAAGTTACCCAAGAAGACAATTATGAGTTTAATGGTTGGGATGCCAACAGAACAGATCTGGCAAAATCCAAATCTAGTGAATGGTCCAGTTGGGGAAAGAACAAGTCTGAAATACCAGATGGTAGATCTGAAATTGATTATTGTTTGTTTTTTTTTTTTTTAAAAAAAACCCAGTTCAGAAAAGATGTGGGCAAGAAGACACGAGTTTAACATAAGTGATATGGACTTGGAAAATTTGATCTGAATCCAATCTTGACCTAGCTACTATCCAAAATTTTTCCTACCTTGAGCCAGGCCAAGTTACAACCTTGTAAAGACCTTTTGATCAGTTGTGCATGCATTTATGTTTTTTATCTTATGGAACTTGAGAATATGATCAAGCTTATGGTAGTGTTATGACTGTGTTGATTGAGTGATTATAATAACCCTTATACACTTGAGCGTTGAGTGAAATAGATATATCTTTGTGAGAAGCACTCAAGTCTGACTCTTACAGTTGATGGAATTGAAAAGTGTTGTTGAAACTTTGATGTGAAAATCGATTGTACTTAGCATTGTGATTCTAAGATTGTTACATGTGATGTTATGTTTGATTGTTAATCTTTGCTTTCCATCTTGAGATTTTGTTTATTGCTGAGGACAACAATGTCTAAATATGGGAATTATTTGATATGCTACTAACATATGTTATTTTTTAGGGTTAATAGATCAATAATTAATCAATAATTAGTAATATAGGTTAGAATTAGGTAAGTTTCTTTATTATTTGTTTATTATCTAATTTATTATTATTTTTGTTAATTAGGAACCAACAAGAGAGGAAAGAAGCAAAAAGGAGCAATCTGGCTTTTCGAACATGCCACGCAAGTAGCGCCAATCACCATGCTACTCGCGCCAGCTACTAAGGCCAACTCTTCAGCTCGAATAAGCCACGCTATCAACGTGGCTACCCACGCGAGCAGCGCCAAGTTATCAAGATTAAGCCCTCAGTTTGAATCATCCACGCTAGTAGTGCCAGACTTCCAGGGCAGCCTAATTAGTTCGAATATCCCACGCGATCAGCGAGGGAAGTCGCGCGTTAGTCGCGCCACAGTTACGCTGTTACCTGATTTAAAAGATTTAGCACTAAATTAACTGGACGATGAGGGACTTGTTACCCCAATTAAGACAGGAACATGTGGGGATAAAAAGAGACACTTTTTGGCACAGAAAACATATAGAAACATAGACAGAAACGCAGAGGGAAGATTGGATTCATTGCTAGAAGATCGAAGAACGACGGCTCAGCCTGTAATTCTCCTATTTTTCCTTGTAATTCTTCTCTATAGACATGTTAGTTATGAGACTAAGGTTAGTTCTGAACATGTCTGACTAATTCTTCTTATTGTGGTTAGAGCCAGAACCAATGTGAGCTCCTCTGTAACTTGATTGGTATTAATATGAAGTTATAATAATTGCTTTGTTTTACTTTGCTCTTCACTGCATTATTCTTTATTAGATTTGGTCATTCTATTAAAGTTCCGAGGGTTAGAGTTCGCAATAGGGATGTTGGGATTCTAATTTCTGACATGAGTAAAATAACAATTTTTACATTGCCTAGGGATAGGGATGTATGATTGCAGAAACGATAGGATGTATTCTGTTAATGCTTAGCTTGATAGGGAATTACTAAGGAATTAGAATTTCTAATCGGGTTAAAGGATTAAATTGCTAACGGATTAGGATTTAACTAATTATGTAAAACTACATCATCTGATTAATTAGAAGTAATTGAATTTAATAACCAATTAAGTAAAGGAGGTAGGGATCAAAGGGGAATGTGTTCTGACCGCAATTGTCTCTCATTACTGCGTAATAATCACTTTAAACTTGCTTTAGAATTCTCATTAATTTTCTGTTATTTATTTAATTTGCGTAATTTCCAAAATACAACACTATTCTCTTCAAATATATTATTTTCTTCCAATTTCTAAGACGATAAGTTACGAAAAAATTTGAAATTCAATCCCTGTGGAGACGGTACTTTCTTATCACTTTATTACTTATACGATCGGTGCACTTGCCGTTTCACCACATTATAGTATGATACATTTTTATTAGGTTGTAGATAAAAAATTATTTCAAAATATTTGATATAATAGTGGCATTTTATTTTTACTTTGTAGATTTTTTTTGCTTTATTGCAATAAATCAATAGAAATTAAATGTTGTAGAAAAAAATAGAGTTGTAGAAAAAAATTAATAGAAAATTGTCATTGCCATTTTATTCTTTTTAGAAAAAAATATAGTTGTAAAAATGTTTTATATGGTAAGAAATTTACACCATAAAATATAAATTACGAATTTCTTTGGATGAAATTTTAGGATTGAATATAATTTTTACTATGACAGAAATTACAAAAGTACATCTTGATCCACGTGATGAGTCTCTATTATGTTTCTAGAAGATGCAACTGTCGCAATATGTCTAGAGCGACAAATCAGTTTGTGTTTTATGACTATCATGAACAAATATTTGAACTTATGGTGGTTTTGGTTCAAATTAGGGACTTATTGAACCGAGCTGGTTTTCTTGCCATTGCACAAATTCCTTTTTTCCTTTAGAATAATCATTTCATGTCAGCACTTGTGGAGTGTTGGAGGCCAAAGACCCACACGTTTCAAACGCCAATTGGAGAGTGCACAATCACACTCTAGGATGTGAGCATTTTGTTAGGTTTACTCGTAGATGGTGAAGATGTGACTGTCAGTGGTGTTGATAACTAGGGTGAAGTATGCCATGAATTGTTGAGACTTACTTATGTTTATCTGATCATAAAAGGGGTAAGGTTAAGATAAAATGACTTAAAGAACATTTCAACAACATCGAGGACCATGCACATAATCGATTGTAGTTAGAGTGATTTATACGTGCTTATATTTTACATTTGTTTGGAGGCTGGCTGTTTACTAACCATTTTGGGATAAATGCAGCATTGAGGTATCTTCCATTGCTAGCATGTCTTCAATGATGTTGGAGGTATAGTTAGGGATCCGCCATGCTTAGTTATATTTATCGTGAGTTGCGTAAGATGACTTGTTATGAAGTCGTTGAAATGGAGGGAGCATGTGTGTTGGTATAGTGTGGGCATCGAAAAGATTTCCTTTCATGGCACCATTAAATCATTAGTTACTAGTTGTAGGTTTTCACCTCGATGCACGGCAAGTGTCTACACAATAAAACTTCCTTTGGTTGTATTTTTTGTAATATATAAACCTTGATAGCATTTTTAAATATAGGTAAAGGGTTGGTCAAAACCCCAATTTCACTAGTCATAGTTGGGGTGATAAACCACTTTTTGGGTGGTATTTTGTGTGAATTTTTGCACCATTTTGCATACATTTTCTTGGTAAAACTTACGTTGGAGACTGATTTTGTATTGTAGAAGTACATCAGCTCAATTGAGTGAAAGAGTTGAAAATTGCCCAAATTTATGAAGATTTGAAGATCCTACACTTGATAATGGTCGTGGTCCATTCACCACGCCCGTGGTAATTAGCATGTTCATGGTCAAATAATAATAGTCATCTCAGAACAACGTCGAGGATCTGATAACGACATTGTCATGGTCAACAAAGAGGGTCATGGTCAATACATAAGGGCCCAAGGCTTTAGCGTCACTTTCACCATGGTCGTGATGTATTCACCATGGGCATAGTGCGTCTTTTTTTGCGGATATCTTTAAGAAGTTATATATAAGTCTATAGACTTTGTAAAAAGATTATTCAATTTTATTTTATCTTTTAAGAATATGAGAGAACCTTAAGGGCTTTTGAGAGCTAAAGAGTGTGGAAAACACCATTAGTACGGATCATGATCATCATTTCTGCCTATTGGTATATCTATATTTACTCTTTATAGGATTGCTAGTTTTTCTCTGATCATGAATGACTAGTTTCCCTAGTCCTTGGTTATGATGTAACTATTCATTTGTACTTCTCTCTTGTTTTTAATGAAACTCCTCATTGTTTTAAGTTAATTAATTATCTTCCTTCTTTTAATTTTTATTTGGAACCGCTCATTCTAATACGGAATCGGTTGTATAGTAGTGATCATTTGCATGTAATTGGTAGATCTAGATAAAGAATGTTCTATACCAAATCGCATGATCAAACTGTTTGGGTAATCTTCAATATATTTGTTAATCTCTAATTAATCATCCCTAGAATTAATATTATCCTTTGACTTAAATTGATATATCCATGATCATTGGGGTATTGATTTAAAGCATAGAGCATCTTCTGACCTTGATCATAGGCTTTAGTTGATTTAGAGAATCGGTAATTAATTGAGGAAGAAATTTCATTAGGATTAGGATTGGGGAAAAATTGGTACTAGTGAGTTATAACTCCTGGTCATTCTTATCATCACTTAAATCTCTCTTTGTATTCATTTAATTGCTTTATTATCAAAACCAAAATCACAAAATATTTAAATCCTCTTTTTAATCAAGTCTACTATTAGTTTAATAAGCTTAACTAATTGAGAATACAATTGGTCCTTTGGATTCGATAGCATGACTTTTTAGTCCACTGTTACTATTACATCATATACACCTGTCCTTGTGCGAGTCTAACATATTTTACACATCATAGGGAATAGAAATTTACCGACTAAAGATGGACATGATGAAAAGTGATGGACGACGTAAGTAATTGAAAATAAAAGTAGATTTTTGAGTCTATGATATTTCTAATGTGGTATTTTTTTTTGTTATCTTGTAGATTGTATGAGACTTGTACATATATTACTTTATGTTGTTTTTCATTTGTTTGTGAGCATGGTCATGAAATTTGGAGAGCTGTGGTGCCATTAATTTGCTACCGTATTGTTGAGTGACATCAATCAAACTGTGTCATTCAGCAGTTTATGATGCAACAACATATTTCAGCCCCACCACCTCATCCAAATAACCTCCGTGATTTGACTCAAAAAGGAAAACAAACAAAAGAATGGGATCGTGTGCACCAAGTCTAGATAGATTTTGGAATTTAAGACATGACAAGGTGTATTATGTTGATCCTACCAATGATGCTACACTACACATGTCATTTCATGCAAAGTACATGATATGGTACCGATCCCAAACTTGACAATGGATTAGCAAGGAAGGAGCAAGGGTGGTTATACAGTAAGTAAAATTTAAGTTTAAAATTGTGAGGTGTGTTAGGTTGACTATGCATTTTATTTATGTGGTTATAATTTATAGTTTACATTTTTTTGTGTTTTTTGCAGGCTGATACGGTATAGCGAATGAATCACATTACAACTTGTGATATCCTTCGATACTAATGGAATCACCATCATTTAAGCGGAGAAAATTGAGATACAAAACACGCTCGCGATATCCTTTTTTTATACTAGGAAACTGATTTTTTTCCATCTACAAGGCTCAAAAATTGAAAAACTTGTTTCAGTGGAACTCCTTAAAGTTTGTCCCCTTTGTTGTTTAATACAACAACCTTTCAGGACATCTAAACAAATACAGCTAAAACATATTCTTAAACTTAAATAGTACAATTAAAAGAGACTCATAACTACAACCGTCAAACTTCCACATTTCCATCTATCACCCCGCCTGAGAATCCATTTCCACATTTGCCTCAAATAACCCCTTGTTGTGATTGCTTCCGATGTACAAAAATCACGTTGAACACTTCAACGAGTCTCCTCCCTAGAAGATGTCCCGTTAAAGTGAATAATGTGTACAAAAGAAGAACCATCAATCTAGAGGGAGTGGAAGCATAGCAGTTTGTATCGGTGGATATAATTTAATTTTTTTTTATGTATTTTAACTGTACTATGTAACCTGACATAGTACAATTAAAGTCATGCTAAACCTAAAATAGTACAATTAAAGACACGAGTTTTCCACTCATAAACTGTAACAAACCCCACTATATAGAAGGCCTAAAAATTCCTAACATGTGCTCGTAGTAATGAAAACAAATCAACATTTTGAAGTTATTGTGTTCTTCTCTTATGTTGTCATCTATTTATAAACTACAAAGAGTAAAAAACACTGCACAGGAGGTGTCACTTTGGTGATTTTTTCCTATTTAAAATATTATTTTATTGCATCATGAGACATTTGGGTTCGGACAATCACACTGCACAGGAGGAGCCACATTGTAATATGCTACACTAATAACATGAGGCTCCACCCAGAGGTTTGCTTCTCTTTTTATTAATTATTTTAAGTGCTCGTGGAATGCATGACACTTGTGAAAGTTTGAATTAAAGTGGTGTTAAAGTGTGGATCCTACTTTATTTTACTATTGATTTTTCTTCTTTATAGATATGTTTCTCTTCAAATGAATGCACTCATAATAAACACAATCACTATATTAGGAAGAGTGCAACTCTAAACCTAACAACATGGATAATTGTTCAACACCGTAAAACTAAAAACCCTTAAAACCAATAATCAACCAGCGATTGTCTTGTCATATATAACGCCTTGGCGGTGGTTCAAAATTATGCAAATCATCTATTAATTTTTTAACAGTCTTGTGAAGACGTACAATTGACAGTTTTGCATATAACTCTATTGGTCCCTTACTTTGATATTGGTCGTAGACTAATAGCATGTTTCGCACATGGTCATCATTTTTTTAACTCAAATGAATCATAACGAACATGATCGTGCTAGACTCCAATAAGACGTTGATAGAATATCTTAGTCATGTGTTTGTCATCTTGTAGCAATAATACATCTTTAATCTTTCTCTTCAATTGAACATATGTTGAATTTTGAAGAACCTTAAAAGGGGTAGGCTGGACACGGGTGAAGTAAGTGTCATGCTCATTAGTTCCAATATAGTTGTCATGGTAAACAAACACCAGTGACAAATTTGTGATATTTTCGGTGGAGGTTTCGCCTAAAAAACCATTTAATAATGTAACAATAATATATTTTCATTGACGTATAGAAGGGTATTTATAGGAAACATGTGCAAAACAAATTAAAGTAAAATAATTAATGTAATGATACAAATAATAATAATAATAATAATAATAATAATAATAATAATATTGTTCCCCTAAGGAACTGTTACATGAGTTCACGTGTGCTGCAACAAAATGACTACTACTAAATTGCACAATATGCTATGGAAAAAATGGTTGCAAAGTCATCAAAAAATTGGTTCTAAAGGTAAACTATGTCCTACTAATATGATCGAATTGGAGAAATTTAAGATGCTAAGGGACGTGAACACAATACATGATCATATATATAAATATACAAGTGACCCTCGTGGGAAGCATGCTACAATTAGATGTACAGGAGGTGCCACCTTATAGCTTGTCATCAACTACAAGAGGTGCCACTCTGTTGTGCTTTTCTTGTTTTATATATTATTTTATTACCTCATGGTCTGCAAGGCTTTATAGATACAAGAGACGCCAACTTGGTGTTCTTCTTCTATTATTTATTTTTAAAAATTAGTTTACAAAACAAAACGTAGGAGTTAAAATTTTTTACAATTATTTACTATGTATTTGAGGGTTGTGAATGAAAATGAGTCAACCTACTCCATTTCTTCCTCGTGAATTCCATTTTTTGTTTTACTAATTTAATGTCATTTTTTTACAGCGCTTTAGTATTTTACAATGAGTTTTGCTTTTATCTATTGGAATAGTAAAAAATATTTAGAGCCAAATGGGGTTACATTTGAGAGATCTAAAAAAGGCATTAAAATTAACACAAATATTAGTTACAAAAGCTTGAATTTTTTTTTTTTGTAAAAAACTTAATCTATCAAATGATCAAATAATTAGTAAGTTTACATGTAGAATCCTTACTACAGTAAATTCCCTTACTTATGATGCACTTGGAGTTTGTGATGATAAAGAAGTTCAATGTATGATAAGTGTTTTCCAACAAAATGTATTTATAACTAGAATTGAGCTTTACATCGACATTGACCAAGCTGGTAACTCGTCAACCCTGATTGGCATGGTAAATTGGTCAGGTTGTTCCATAACACCTACTAATAATAGTGTTTTTCCTCCACATGTTAGCACAAATATATACCAACACATCACAAATTTAAGTGATAATTATGATCATGAAGATGTGTTCATGGTGGCCATTACGACTTTGATGAGGATAATGGAGGTCAGCATGTCGGGATTCAAAAAGAAAATTCTTTTGACATGGAAGACGAGGCTGTCGACACCATTAATCAACAACGACATGATACACAATACTATTAGTTTTCTTACTTTCAAATTAACTAACTACAATTGTTTACTACAAATGATCTTGTCTTCACATGTCAGAGACAACAATCACTTTGGGGTTCTTCATCATATTTTTCCACTCAAATTGGATCATCCTGACCAACAGATGAATTTTATTGGCTTGGATGTACTTGGTTCGTGGAATATTGGTCATGAGTTCTACACAGTGTTACGTTTTCATTCAAAACAGGATGTCCACAATGTTGTAGTGGCTTACTCAATGAACGTGCACCAAATGTTTGAGACTATTGAAAGTAGACCAACAACACTTGAATTAAAATGTCCAAGAAGTGAAGCCGGATGTCCCTGGAGAATGAGAGCTTCGTTATCTCGCATGAAAGACAATGAACATTAACCAAATGGGGCGATCCACATCAACATGTCAATGTAAACTTAAAAATGGATCATGCCAACCTAACATCACAACTCATTAGCAACGAGATTCTCGATAAAATATCAATTTTGTATTCGTGTTAAGCATGAACTTTTTTTAATCTAATTATTTTTTAACGTATCCATGATTGAAAATGACCTATTTGTGTCCATATCCATGATTCAAGAACAAATTTCAAGCCAAAAACATGTTGAGATACCATATTGTAAAGCATGGAAAGCTAAACAAATAGTTTTAGCAAGGGTTATGAAAATTGAGAAGAATAATATCTGTTGAATAGGTGGTTGGAGTGGATGATTCAAAAATGTCAAGGTTTCATTTATGAGATCAAAACTACCAAATTTTGGTATGGAGGTGCACTTCACACGCAATTCCAACAGTTTAAACGTGTTTTTTTGGATGTTTAAACATGTTGTTGACACATTCCTCTCGTGTAAACCCATAATCCAAATTGATGGTATGTTCTTGTATAGGAAATATGAAGGTACCTTATTGATTGTGACCTCCCAAGATGGAAATGGTTGTGTGACTACTACATAATAAGGCTTTTACGACAGCTATTCAAAGTCGGTTCCACAAAGACCGTTGTAGTAGATGGTGCGGTGGCTTTTTCGTAAATAAAAGTTACATTTCAAAGACGGTTATACACAAACCGCATTTGAAGCGTCAATACGACATCGGTTTTGTGGACAACCGTCCTCGTTTATGTCATATCGAAGACGGTTTCTCAAAGACCGCCTTTGAAGTGAAAATGAAATTATATTAAACGACAACGTTTTCTCATTAAACTCGTCCTCGTCTCAACACATACCTCATGTTGTTTTACATCTTTTGACCACAGTGACCTTCATTTTCTCACCCTCAATAGTGCCCTAGTTAGGAAAGTCTCTGTTTTCGAGCTCTACTCTCACTAGCTCAGTCTCCATTATCGACATGGTGTTGTGGTCCAAGTTACTCATTTGGAGGCCGTTAAAGCTCTGCATCTCGCGTCTGGCGCCACCGTCGTGTGTAAGTTTCTTTTAAACTTATTTTGCTCAGTTAATATTTGAAAACCTTTTGTGCCCCTTTTCTCGTTCATGGAAAACGCGTTCAAAGCTCAACACTTGCTTGGGTTTGTGTTATTATTTAAGCTGGTATAAATTAGTTTTAGCACTCAAAACTTGCTTGGGCCTGTGTCTCCTTTTTAAGCTGGATTTTATAAGTTAGTTTTAGCACCCAAAAAAAAAATAGTATATGCTACTGGTATATGGGATGGGAAAAAAATAACATCATGCAAAAATAGATTTCTTTTTTAAATTGAATATCTGCCATGTTTCTTTTTTTCTCAAATGAAATCTCAACACCGTACCACTCATTTTTCCTTCATCCTTCATCTTTTAATCCAATTGTAAAGCATGCTTAAGAATTAGAGTAATAAGATTAAAAATAGGATGTTGGGAGAAAGAGAAAGAGAGATACTACAATTTTAGATATAAATATAAAAATGGAATGAGAAATAAGATTTTTAAGCATTGCTCTTTGGTGGATTTGAAAATTCATGTCTTATGTCTATATGTTTTGATGATTCTATTCTCCCTTGTCTCCTTTCCTTAGTTGGTTTCCTTGTATTTGTTCGATTGTAATAAGTTTGAATTTTGAAAGACCTTGGGTAGCCAAAAGGGTAACTTATTTTCTTATATTTTGATATTTTGAATGTATGAGTACATGAATTCTAGGTTAGGAATATTACGATTCCAATGTTAATAAATACATTTTTTTAAGAAACCAAAAGTTTCATACTTTTATAATTTTCTGAGGCAAGTATTGGAATACTTGTTGGAGTATTCAAATACTCTAAGAGAAAAGTATTTGAATATTCTCACGTAGAGTCAAAAAATAAATTCATTAATCGACTTCAAATTTTAATATGAAAATCATTTAATAAGGTTTGAAAATTAATTGGGAAAATCTATGACTTTGTAATTCTTTGTGCTCTCCATTGAAGTTCTTCAATAATTTATTGGATGTTGACTCACTAAGGCAAGTGAGGTGTTGATCTTGTGAGAAGAATCTTGCAAGATTGGAAGTCTTGGATACGTTTTCAAGATCTCTTGGGTGAAGATTCCCATGAGCTCTGGTGATTGGATTTTAGGGTGAGGGATCCTAAAAATGCTATAACAAGTGGGGTATCTTTTGTGCAAAGATTGATTAGTGAAATCTCAATTAATTGGATTAGGAAACTAGATGTATCTTTTTGTGAAAAGAGTGAACTAATATAAACCTCTTTGATCACCCTAACCCTATATTTGTTTATGATTGGTAATTGAATTGTGTAATTTAGCCTAATAAAGAATGGGTAATTGAAAATTGATTTATTCTTAACCTGATTCATTTTTTTCTATGATTGTTGTATATTGAAAAGTAAATTTTTGAATGATCCTATTAGGCAGATATTTCTTAAAAGTGTTTCAAGAAAACCTTTTTACAAATCAAGTTTTTTTTAAAGGCAAAATGCATATATTAAAACTAATGAGGCACACAAGATGGGTTCCAAACACCAAGAAAGAGTATAAAAGTATAACACTATAAAACAACCCCTGTTACTTAAACTTTCCACCCCACAAGGTTCGATATAGCAAAACAAGTGCAGTGCTATCATTCATTAAATTAAGATGAAATAGCCTTGGAACCAGCAAACATTCTTTATAATATCAGTTACCAAAACCAAGAATGTGCAACTTTGGCTGGATTTCATCAGTGAATGTGCACAAATACCAAGAATACTCTTTCTTTCCTCTTGAGGGGCATAAATTCTCCTATTCCTATCAATGAAAACCTATTGTGGAGTGGATATGACTTTTTATGTGGGTGCAACTTCAATCATTCATAAATTTCCATCTTCCTCAATCTTCATGATGAGTTTCTCCTGTTCCAAGTGGGGTCTCCAAGCAAGAACAAGCATTGCTCGGGATAAAAGCATAGCCACTTTGTTCTCATTAGCCATTCTCCTCTTAATAAGCTTCATGGGTCCTCTTTTTTTTATTTTATTTTCTCTCCATCTCTCTTTATTCCAACTGTAGCATACATGTTCATATGTCTGTTGGGTTTGAAATGACAGCACTGTCCCTCATTGAGCTTTGATATAATCTTGAAATACCAAGCAATAACCACCCTTCATTTTCATGTGTTTGTCAATTAGCTGAGGAAGGGTAGTAGGGTCATGACCTTATGTGGTATACTTATGACTACCAAATACTAACTTAAAAAAAAAATAAAAAATACAAACTTGTTACAGAAAAATAGAGATAGATAGAGATCTCAAGATATGTATGGCATTGCTTTGCACCACTTGTCATATCCTTATATCATATTTATGTCTTTGGCCTAATCATAAATTTCAGCTTGCTTTTGTATGTCTCAAGTAGCTTAAAATTTGTGTAGCTTATTTTCTTGCTTCCTCTTCGTGCTCCTTTGTAATAGTTGATTTGAAGTGGTTTTGTATCTTGATGGGCTTATGCAGGTGGAGACAATATTAGACAAGGAGAATTTCACTTTGGAAGAGCTTCTGGACGAAGAGGAAGTGATCCAAGAATGAAAGGCCTTAAACAATCGTCTTATCAACTTGTATGTGTCTGTTTAATTTTAAGCAGTTCAGTTTTTCATTCTCCTAACAAAACTCAGAGTTTAATGTGGTTTTTATTTTTGTATTGTCCAATTTTTATTTTTGGTGATAATTTTGAGAAAATTAAATACATAAAGCACAGGCTGGATATGCAATTATATGACTATTCAGATACATTCTAATTGATAATTTGCTACTTTTTCCCCTTTTAGTCTGAGAGATCAAGCCCAGGTTGAGCAGTTGTTACGATTCATTATTGAAGAACCACATGAAGATGTTGAAAATAAACGGGCCTTCAAGTATGCAGTTGTAAGTGAAAATTTGCTGCAAATGATATTTTTATTAATTTTCGACTTTCTTGTAACCATCTGATTGTTTGTCTGTAATTAAGGTTTCCATTCATTGACTGTGAGATTTTTACATGTGAAATTGATGTCATTTTGAAGACCTTGGTTGATCATGAAGAGGTTTATACTGAAAACTGTTTGTGAATTATTTTTTTATCTTCAACTCATATACCTTCATTGATTTCCCCTTTGCATGCTTGTAATTTCAGCCGATGAACTTATTATTCTTTTCTTTGGAGCCTAATCGCTCACATAGTACCTTGTTGGCTGGCTAGTTTAGCAAGGTATATGTTAGATAAAATTGGAATTTTAGTTTGCTTGATCTTTTTGTAAATGTGGCCCATCTGACTTTCTTGATGCTGATTTCTATGCCATTTTATAGGTTGTTGTTTGCCTAATGATTCGAAAGCCAGTGCTACTCATGAATTATGTTCAAGTAAGAAAAACAATTTGCTTTTGTGATAGAGTAGTAGATTACTTATTGAATCTAATATTTACAATATTATGGAGAACAAAGCTTGATTTACTTTTATTCCCTTTTATTCATGGAACCGAACCTTTATATTAAATAGTTTTTAGTCTTTACAACAGTTGGTGTGCATGTTGCATAGTCTCTTTGTGAAATCCTTCATTCACGATTCAGCATAATTGCTGCAGGCCCATCAGAATGTTTTTCGCCAACTGGTTGATTTGATAGGAATTACATCCATTATGGAGGTAAACTTTTACCACTTCAATAGTAATTATGATAATGCTGAGATCTTGCTGATGTGCCAAAATGGATTCTAAGATAAGTTCTTTGAAAGGTTTTGGTTCGATTGGTAGGCGTTGATTATCATATGTCACAATTTTATAGATGTGATGCAATGGTTGGCTGAAAGCAACCTGCTTGAGATGATTGTTCATAAATTGGGTCCATATGTAAGTGAAACATGTATCTGGGTTTATGTTACTTCAGCCAGCTTTTGCTTGTTTTCCAAGTGATGCTTATGCACTCAGCTTTATGCCTTCCAGATGGATATGTTAAATGAGATTGAGTGTAGCTACATTCTTTTTAGTTGAAAAGTTTCTATTCTATAAGGTTGACATTAGCCACACTAATGATTTCTAATGTTGTGTTTGTCCCCCAAAATTTGTTTTCTGGGACATAAAAGATGTAATTGATTAAAAAGCTCAATTTAGTACTGAATTTATTTTTTGTATAATATCCATTGTTTTAAATATGTTTGAATGTTAGCAGTGGAATAAAGGCAATATTTAATGTCAAATATTATAAGGTTTTAATTTATGTGTGTTTCAATATATTACACTTTTACGTAAAATACTATATCAAGGGTTTATGTACAAAGAAAAGACAAACTTTCATGGGTTATATTGTTAACACCATATTAAAATTAACACCATATTCTAAGACACATTCATGGGTAATCGTCTTAGAATCGCCAAAAAAAAACAAAATACAGACACATTCTAAGACAATTGTTAGCTAAGAACCGTCTTAGAAAGTGACTTTCTAAGACGGTTCTTAGCTAACAATCGTCTTAGATTTACGGAAGAAATAAAAAAACAATTATTTAAACATCAGATCTAAGACGATTACTAACTAACAACTGTCTTAGAAAATGACTTTCTAAGACGGTTCCACAACCATCATGGAAAGACATAGTTTTCAACGACATCCATCTTCAAAGACGGTTGCTGAACCGACGTCGTATGAGTTAAATAACTGTCGTAAAAAGTGTTTTTTGTAGTAGTGTGTATTGCTAATTATTTTTGCAATTGTTGAGAAGGAGACTTAAAGTGACTGGTCGTGGTTTTTGTCTAAGATACAACATGTCTCCCAACAAAAAGACATATGTTTGATCTCAGATCGACATCAAGACATCAAATCAACTGTTGCGATGTCACTAGAATGACCAACCACCTAATGCTTGTCACGTGTATTGCATTTGTCATATTGCAAGCAATTTCAACCACAAATTTAGGAATGTAAATTTAAGGATATTAATGACCAAATTTAGTGTTGGATTGAGGACATTTCAAAAGAAAAATGGAGCTTGGCACATGACAAGGGTGGGCATAGATATGGCCATATAGCAACCAATTTGTTAGAGGATGTAAATAGGATTTTCAAAGGTGCATGAAATATGCCCATAACTGCTATAGTTAAGGTTACATAGACATATTGGTCTTGTATTTTGTACAAAGACTTAGACAAGCCACAACATAATACATTGCATGTCAACACTATTGCAAGAGGTAGCTAGATGCCCTTGAAAAAAATAATGTCGGAGCTTGTGTTTATCACATTAAAATATATGATATTGGAAGAAAAAAAATTGATGATGACGAGTCGTTCAATCATGCAACATGAAGGGGAAGAAAAAAATGGTCTGTTATCTTGAATGAACATTACTGTGAGTGTAAAGCTTTTCAAGCCTACAAATATCCTTGCTCCCACGTCATCGTAGTGTGTGTCCATGTTAACATCAACATGTATGAGTATGTAGATAAAGTATACAAAATCAAAAACATCATTCAGGCCTATTCTGGCAACTGGAATCCCCTTGGCTATGAGGAAACCATCCCTGATAGGAGTGACCCTATTATTGTTCTGGATGAATCCTAAATACTTTAAAAGGGTCGACCAAAGTCTACACGCATAAGGAACGAAATGGATTGGACAGAATCTCAACATACATAAACATGTAAGCAATGTAGGCATCAAGGTCACTATAGGACTAATTGTTCACACAATTGACATCATTTTGGTGTGAATGAACACAATAATCATAACAATTTGTCCATTGTAATTTTAATGCATTTTGTGGTTCTTAGTTTTTTCGCATTTCAATTTTTGAAAATTTTCTAGCTATAATATCTTTATTTGATTTCATGAAAAAAAATCAATATCTTTACTATATGTAATATAAAAAGGAAATAGAATAAATTATAAAAAAATAGAAAACACATAAACAATACTTTAAATATTATTATCTTTTCAAATAAAGTCTCAAATAAAAACAATTAAATATAATATCAAAACTATTAAAACCTAAACTTTAAACCCTAAAACATAAACCATAACCCTAGACATCAATCCAACATCCCTAAACCCTAAGCACCAAATAAAAAAATTACATAATATTACAATTATTTAAATTCTAAACCCTAAACACACTCTAAACCCTAAATATTATAAAAATAAAACAACTAATGGCAATGAATAGATAATGCCTCATGTTGATGGTCAATAGTGTGGTGAATTCTGTGCATGTTTGTTGGAAAACACTTTGGCATTGGAAGCAAGCCATAGGGTGGGGCCTCCTTGGTAATGAGGTACTTTTAGTATATAATAATTCTAGTGATTATATCTAAGCCAATATATATCATAATATATCCTTTTTCAAAGAATTTTTGGCTATGCCTTATCATTTTTAGTCAAAGAAAAGAAGTTATGGAATTGAAATAACTCCTGAGTTGTGCCACTCGTTCTGACACCCCACTCGAAAAGGTGGCATAGATCAGGTTGGTGCCTCCCAAGTGGAGTTGCGTTGACTAGCACGGACCATATCTAATGTGGCAAGAATCACTCATTCTGGTAAATAATTTTTTGACACACCCATTTAAGTAATAGTTTTTTAAAAAAAAAAACTAAAATGATAAAAAAAGCCAATGATTTAAGGTTTAAAGCTACAACTTTTACCTAATTATTAATGTGACTTGGCCAAAATGATTAAAAACTAAATATGTCTCACGTTATTAACTTGATAAATGGTAAAACTATATAGAATTTAAAAACTAAACTTGATGTTTACACTCAAGGTTTATAAGATTTTGAGAGTCTAAAAGATATAAGGTTGACATAGTGATCAGTAAAAGAAGTAAGAAAGAGAGATTGTGAATTTGAATTCTCATATTAATAAAAATTAATAATTAATATTTATCGATAAAAAAATTATGTATATCTGTACACGTAATCCTAATTATTTTCTTCTCTGATCATTAGTTCTTAGTGGCTAAGATTTTATCGTATGCAAAGATATGAAGGGGATCCCACATTCACATACATATATAATTAATGGGCCATGCATGCATGCATGCATGGAAGCAATCAATTTTCGTTACCCTACCAAAGCAAAAGCAATTGAAAGAGTTTTGGTGTTAACCCATGACAATAAAATCTTAGTGAATGCATAGGCATACAATCAATCATAATCGTTTTTTTACTCGTTTCTCTATCGAGCAAAAGTTTATGACAGCTCTCTGCTACGTGTTTCAATTATGATTAAACTAAGAAAAGGACAAAATAAACAAGGAAAAGAATAATTGACGATCATAGCTACGTACAACTTGAAGCTTGGAATTGAGAAATGAGAACCATATATTCTGAAGCTTTATGAGATAACTGGCTATATTGAAAGCATTAACGATCGCATGGTCCACGGCATTGTGCCATATGATAAAGCAAAAAATCGTAATATAAATGTTTCTTCCCGTTGATAATTTTGTGGGTAATAGCTAAAGTGTTACACTATTTCTATGATTATTATGTTGGTAATTCAGCAATATGTTTGTCGTCCTATTATATTTGAGGTTTACCGAAAAATCAAATAAAAGATTATGATGGCCTCGAAGACTGATCTAAAAAATTACAGAAGGTAGAAAATAACAAACTTTAATCTCTCTCTCTCTCTCTCTCTCTCTCTATATATATATATATAAAGAGATTTATATTTAAAAGAATGGAGTTTTTATATATAATTTACGAAAAAAATGAAGAGGTGAGGGTAAGCTCACGTTTGATTCCCTCTAAATCCTGAGTCCACCAATCAATTCAAGAAATCTACATCACAATATATATATATATATATATATATATATATATATATATATTTGCATGGGATGAGGTATGTAGAAAATTACAAAAAATTAGAAGCATTGAGACCTAATCATGGAGATAATTTTATTAGATAATTATGATCATGAGATTCAGTAAAAAAAATGATTTTTTTTTTAAATTATGGCATTTTAAGTATCAAAATGAAAATAATAGATATCATTCTAAGCCCCTCTTCCATCATATTTTTATCCTTAACTCATGATATTACGTTTTATGTGCATTTTCTTTTAACATGGATGAGAAGTAAAAGTTCTTTGTGAGCATTAACGAATGACCTCATTCTAAGATGGAGTGTGATAGCTATACAAATCCAAATCTGCTATGCGCATTTAACTAATCTAACTTAGAATAGTCTTCCTTGTAAAATAAGTTAAATTAATTTTGTAGTTGTTCCTTTTATTAAACATAACATGTTTTCAGTTACCACCTCTTACAATTTATTCAAGACTTATATAATTAGAGGGCATGCAACATAGAAGGGAGGGGATGGAATTCTTTGTTAGATAAAATAATATGAATATTTTCTTTAATTAAAGCGAATAATTCAAGCTAGCTAGCATTTACTGTGATACATAAATTCAGATCCCTCGTGTGTCATATATTCAAGAACTCAAAATTCGTATTTATCAGAATTTGCAGCTTTTAAACCGAAAGAGAACTAAACATGCATACGTCAGCCGAAGCAGCATCTCTACTTTCCAATTACTTTTTGGAAGCTAATTAAATTTCGTTCAAATTTATTCAAACAAAGAGAGAGAGAGATTAAAAGGTGTTTGTGACTGACTGAGAGGAAAAAAGTGTAGGGATAAAAGAAAAGGGAGATATTCGCCATACCAACAAGTATTGCTTTCAGTAATAAAGGGCTCTTTAACACTATATTATTCTCATGAAGGAAGATCTTCTCCCATTATCTCTTTGATTGGAAGATACGTTATGGTGGCACAGAAATAAATAAAGAGAAAAAAATTAAAATGCTAGAATATGTTTGGAAGTATTCCATTACATATATCCATAGAAAATTGTTATAATATTATTTAAAATTATTTGAGATGGAAACTAAATGGGAATAACTCAATTTTACCAATGAGGCAGCGCCAGGTGGTGGACAAGAGAATGACACGTTAGTATGTGTACGGCATGTGCATGAACTAAAGGTTTTGCTTTCTCCCTAAACAAATTTTGGTATGCAATATTTATTTCTTTGATATTTAGTATTCTTAATTAATTAGACAGTTTTACAGATTTTTTTTATCTCAAATAATTTTTTAAGGTGGCTAAAAAATAATCATGTATATCACGTGTTATGATTTTAATATATATATATATATTCATAACAATGACTTTTTTATTTAAATATATTTTTAATTCATAAAATTATAAAAATGTTCAACACCGAATCAAATAATACGAGATTATTAATTAGTAATTCAAACCTTGAGCATACATATTAAATATTGGAAGAAAAAAATTACTTTATCATAATGTTTCTATCCAACCCCAATAAAAAGTAAAAAAGGTATATTTGCTTTAATTTCTAACGAAATTTTATACTATGGACAACTCATTTAAAATTTATTAAAATTTTCTTTAACTTTGGTAAAAAAAAGGTTTCTCTTTAACTATAAGTCAATAACTACTTTTTGAAAACAGTTTTAGAACTTAAATTTAGATATAACTCAATTTTACAAAATAAATTTACTTATATAATGTATTTTATTATATCACTAATCGATTTAAGATTTTTAACACATATTCTCATGTCAAAGACTGAACATGTCAAACATGAAATATGTTTGGCTAAACATTTACATACATGCTTTTTATAACAGATTATATGATAGGACTAACAACAATGATTAGAATATATAAATTCTAATATCATGTAAAAATTTTGGTTTGGATTTAATTCAATTTTATAAAATCGACTTGTAAGATGAGAAATACCTTCTATTTATATATTTTAATTTGATTATATGATATAACATCTTCAACAAATCAAATACATCCTAACTCTTTTTTTTTTTTTTTTTCTCGTGGTCCAAATCGATCCGGTTCAATCCTTTAGCCCACCATGATGGTGAGACCAGCGGTTGCTATGGTTTTGCCTTTTCATCATGGTCATGGGGGGTACTGAATGAACCACAACTAGCTTAGCCACTAGGTATATATTTCCATTTGGTATTGATAGCCAGCATAGCAGAATTTTCGTATATTCCAAAGGGTTAATTTTCTACGTGTAATTTCATGACATGTGTGGGATTATATAAGCTTGCTCTTTTTTCTTTCCCTCGCATACTGTTTTTGGGGATAGAATCCAAAGGGTATGTCTTAGAAATTATCGATGAGGTTTAATTTGAATTCACGAACTGCATCACTCCACATATATATTATACGTTTCCCTCCTCCAATGTGAAACCCTATCCTCCAGACTGTCTCTCATCAAAGGATTACTATTGTTTTTCCCAGCTTTATTCCCCGACCTGCTTTCTTGTCAATACTGCTTCAGAATTAATTCTCCTTTTTTATCTTATTTTTTCGTATCCCTGTGATATAGACAACACCTATAAATGTCCTCTAACTATGGATAGATTATGCATAAATGCCTCACAAAATGAATGCATATTATATGTTCAGAAGTCATATCCACCATACAACTTATTGAAGAAATATTTAACGTGTGATCTTGATTCTTGAGTACGTGTTAAGAGACAAAAATAAATAAAAAAATCTATGCCCTTTAATAATTTTATACAATTTAAAATTGAACTGTAAACCTTATGAAATAGTTAATTGTATAATTGGTAACGTTACCTCTACTTATACTCTTATCTTTCTAGTTAATGAATTAATGCATATGACTAGCAGGGCGAAAGGAATTGATCAGGTCACATACAAGAAGTTAAAAGCATTAAAAACAGAGGGGAGAAGTACAAGCATTGAGAAACATAGTCTAAGGTAATAAGAAAAACATGTAAGCATTCAAACAGAAAGGAGAATCAGCAAGAACTCGTCTTCCATATTCCACTCCTAGCATATATAGCATTGCCTATGAATTAAGCTATCTATTCGATAATGTTTCATTTATTACTATTATTTCAATATATGTGTATGTATATATAAGTAACGATCCACTTATATATCCCGGGTACAAAATTTTACCCACTGAATTCCATAAATAATTCATCTTAATGCTATATTTGTCTTAGCAATCAGTGCCAACTTTTAAGTAGAAAGATTTTATGAGATAAAATTTAACTTATAAAATTCCAAAAAAAAAAAAATTAACATTGATTTTAGGGGTGTTCATGGAGTGTTTTAGGTATATAATAAAATCAAATTTGGACTAATCATATTTAATTTAATTGTATTAGTTTAGGTTATGTAATTTATTGTGACCAATCTAATCAAAATTGAGTTGATTTGATTAGATCATCGAGTTATGATAAAAGATAAATTATTATATTTTTTAATTTTTATATCCATTTATTATATATTTATATGAATTTTAAATTTTATATTAATATAAGGTAAAAAAAATCTTTATTTTTAATAAATAATTTCTTATTTTATTTAATATTTTTTATAGTATCACTTTACATATATAATCAATTTATTTTCTCAAAATATAATAAAATGAAAAAATTAAGAGACTTAGTAATAATGATAAGATCGTAAGAAGATGAAAATAAATTAAAAAAAAAAACAAAGTCGAAGACAAGTTTAAGTTACAAAATCTAAATATATTAATCTAAAAGTTAAAAAATGGTTAATTGGGTAGGTTGGTTTGGGATGAAAAATGATAAATTTGACAGCCTAACCAATCATAATTACCTTGTTCGAATTTGAAGTGAAAAGAACTAAATTCACCAAGCTATTTTTTATGAGAATTAAACAAACTAATTTAATTGATTTTGTTTGAATTGTGAGATTCCCTTAATTGCTTTTTTTCCCCCTTAAATGTCACGTTTATCTGAATTGTTGTATGTATACTTAATAAAATAATATTACACAATAAATAGATCAATAAAAGTTGTATTCTAAAAAAATTATTCTACAAATATTAGTCGTACATACGGAACAAGTGGATCATCGGCCCGCTAGAAAGGGTGGATCTTTTAAAGGTAGTGGACCCTAAAGTTTTGCAAATAGTATATATTGGATAATGCCAATAACTGTTTTAAAGTTTGAAGAGTTTTTTGTGAAGGATCATTTAATATATTTTATTAAATATTTTTAATTTTTTATGAGTAAATATTTTAATTATTTAAAAATTCTATATAAAATAAATTTTATATAATAAATATTTTAATTAATAAGAACTTCCTACTTTTTTTTAACCAAGACTATTAATTAGCATTTGTCCGTATATGTACACTAATTGGATGAAGGTGAATATTTTTTAACGGTATCAATAATTTTAAGGGCTAGTTTTCCCTCTCTTTATTTTAACCATTTACAGTATTTTCCATATTTAAGTAATCTATATTGATTTCGAAGAAGGAGGGAATGAAATTATGTACAGCATAACCATACTTTCATTTTCTATTGGAATAAAAATAGAAAGTGACAATGCTTTGTCGTAATCATATGAGATAGAATACCCGGATGATAGAACTTCTGCGGAAAATTTTATCTCGTTGAATATATAACTTTAACATCAATTACTTTTACCATAATGACTGCAAAATTTTGAAAAATAATTAATGATGCTTCATAAAATTGATGGGCCGATTGCTTAAGGCCTTTTTGTTTCTTTTTAAAATCATATTGTTTTTATAATTAAAAACAATTTGTTAAAATTATTTTTAAAAAAATAGGAAAAAAACAATTTATAAGTTGTTTGTATTTTCTACTTCTTTTTGTTCTTTCTTATCCTAACTCATCTTCTTATCCTACTCCTATTTTCTAAGACTTAGTTTTTAAAAATCATTTTATAAAGTAGTTTTTAAAATCTAAATAAATAAAAAAAATTCCACTTATAAAATTTTCAAATAACTGTTCTGTGAAAACATTATTCTTTCTTGTAACTAATGATTTAATTTATAACTATAACCAGAACATCAAAATGAAACTATAATAGGTCATAATTAAGTAGTTGAACTTTAGGTTAATTATACCAATAATAATAATAAAAAAATAACTATTTAGAACTCTTGACCTAAAAATTTTGGTCCAGTTTCCACCAGTGTCAATTTGTTGAGTTATACATGTACCGAACTCGATAAACAGATGTAGTGTGGACCACTTACATGCATTATGCATATGATCTAGTTGCAGGAATATAGAATATATGTCACTCAAAAGTTTAACATGCAGGGATATATACGTACGTACCTCCACTCATTTACGTTAGACTAAAACCACTTTTGCTAACCACCTGAACAAACATCTGAACCAAATAATAATAATATGTTTGTCACATTGACTAATCTCTCTTACGTACGGCAATTTTCGTGTATTTCCACAGCTTTATCCAAAAAGGTGGCCGACATTACGAATGGATGCTCTTCAACCCTCCCTCTTTAATGCTTTTTTTTTTTCTTATTGGGGTAAAAACATATACTTCATTTTGCTATAGGAATTAGGACCCTCGTATATGTATCAAATTAAAAAGGGGAAAAAATAAAATAAACAACGAACAAAAATTAGTGGCTCAAACAAAAATATTATCTACACGTGCTGCGGAGATTTCCAATCGAATAATATACGGAAATTTCATTCAATATAGGGTTGTTACGTGCTACCTTGCCGTTGCTACGTTAGTGGATAAAATAACTAGTTGTCCGGCGCAAAATCTTACAAAATCTTGTGCAATTATCACTTATATGTGGTATCATTGACCCAAGAAAAGACAATGTTATCAATAAAGATGGATCTACTTGGTAAAGATCGAATCCATATTTTACAATAATATAAGTTTAAATCTTGTTTTTATGGTCCCTTGGAGACATCCAACAAAATTAGAAAGATGTAGAAAAGATTAGTATGGTTCATGTGCAAGGATGACACGCACAAATTCAGAAGAGAGAATTTGTTTTTCATGAATAATTTGTAAGTATTTTTATAAGTTTTTTTTTTTTCTTCTTGAGTCTTCAAGTCTGAATTAGCACCAATCAACTTTTAGGACCTTAGTCACGTAAACTTTTCTTTTGACGGAAAAAAAATAGAAAAAGGAAAAAATAGTGGCATGAAACTAACGATGAACTTGAACTTGTGATGTTGGGAAGGCTACTGTTGTGAGCAAATTTGACAAGAGACACAAAGAGCAAAGTGGAAGATATGGATCGGGTGGTGGCTAGTTATACTCTATTGGCGAAGCAATATGACCAAAGAAAGAGATTTGTGATTGGATACTTGTCTTCTATGGTTGGCCCATTAACGTTAGTTGTTACAACTGTTGGGTTATTACGAGAAATTCTTCATATCTAGAGTCAGTATCCAATTAAAATCAGTAAAATATGTCATTTCAAGTGTTGGTCTCATATGAACTCAAAAAGGAAGCTCAATTGAGTTTATAAATTTAGTAAAATAATTATGAACAAATCACAAATATATATATATATATATAAAACAAATAATCAAGTTGTAAAGAGGATAAAACACATATAATTTTAACAAAATAAAGACTTTTAGGTTCAATAGGAGAAAACAACCATCCATTTGGATTATTCAATCCAATTGAATAAACTTCACTACTAGTTTTGTATGACTTTTTTCCAAATCTTGTTCCTCAATAAAATTTCTCACTCAATTGCTGATTTAACTCTAAACCAGGCTTTTATCAAATATTTCAAAGTTACCTTAAAACTTCTAGGTCTAAGCAGAATTCACAATATAAACTTGTGAGCAAATACTCAAAGAATATTCGTAACTCAGATTGTCAATATAATTCAAGGAGAATTCGTTTTTTTTTTCTTTTGACCCCATTATACTCTATTTATACACAAACATGAATAAGCACGTTTTTTATTTTCTAATCTTTGTTTATGTTAGTTTTGATAAGCTTAAACTAACAACAAAATTCTGTTAAAATTTTATTAGTTAAGCTTATTTATCAAAACAAAAATAAACTTTATCTATAAAATTAAATATGGCAGATTTTGTTCAATAAAAAAAATAGATTTTTCTAATCAACTTATAAGACATTTATCAATTGAATGATCTTGAACCATCGAAGCACATAATCAAAGCGATGCGTTTTGATTTTTCCAAAGATTGGATTCAGCTCTTGGTTCCTTGTGCTTATTCAAATTGGGTTGATCCTCTATTTTGACTCAATCTCTTAATATAATATATGACCCATCAAAACTTTGAGTCCAACAAATTTCCCCTTTTTGATGATGACAATCTCTTTACACATGTATTCCTGTAGGCTTTAAAGATTGACAAATAACTTAACAAATCAGAAGAAAAACATGTCAGTATCAGAGCATAGCTTGGGACATCTACCCAGAGATCACTGCACAGTTACAGTTACAGTTTATCAATAATTTCCCCTTTTTGATGATGACAATCTCTTTACACATGTATTCCTGTAGGCTTTAAATATTGACAAATAACTTAACAAATCAGAAGAAAAACATGTCAATATCAGAGCATAGCTTGGGACATCTACCCAGAGATCACTGCACAGTTACAGTTATAGTTTATCAATCCTTTGACTAGTTATGTGCTTAATAAACAATAGTATCAGTATGAATTCTAGAGCTTAGTAATAACCAGAAGAAAATAAAGTAGCCTAAGAAATTAGAAGGAAGAAGGCATGCAATATTGACATGTCTACATCACACTTCCCCCTTTGGCAGCATCAAAAAGAGAGGATGAAAAAAAAGATAAAGAGAAGTGGAGGAAAGAAAACCTGAAACATGAGAGACATAGAACAATATCCAGCAGCACGTTAACCATCCAAATCACTCATGTATGGACACATTACCCAGTGTTTGTGTCTCTTGGAGGTTCCAAAGGCTTGTACTTCTTGATTGTTCTCCACTCATTTGAGGAATCTAACTCCATGATCCAATCAAGTCTATAGGACTTTTGTAAGCTTGTAATGTTCAAGGATGGAAAGAGACAATAATGTTAAAAAGTGTATTAGAAAAAAAAATGTATTGCTCAGCTGCTCTTGAACTAGGAGTCTTGACTTTTTGTTCCCCCTGACTTTGTGTTCCCCATGTTTAGATGTAGGAGACTCTTGGTTAAGCTTTAGTGTGTGGCCTTTCTACAATTATTTTCAATGTACTATTGGCCTTGTGTAAGAAGTGTACACTTGTTGTCCTTTCATTTGATACCAATTGTTGTCTTTGTGCATAACTTTTGGGTGATTATGGGGTAAGGTTCCGAATATTTTCTTTTGATATTCCTAGAAACTTTGACTTGGTAGGGCAGTTGTTTTAGCAATTTTAGGCTCAATAGGAATGACTAGGTATATAAAAGTGTCAAGTGGGCTATAAAAGGCTCTGACTAAGAGAAATATGGCCTATTTCATCCTTGTTCGTTTCATGGAGTTGTCTTCTCTTATTCAGAGCCTCAAACTTCAATTACAAAAGTTCTAGATTCTCCACCTCACCTGTAAAATGTTAAATCCTCACTAAATTTGGAACCAGTTACTATACTCAAGGACAATTGTGCTTAATAAACAATAGAGGAGATGAAAATGGAAGTGAAAAAAAATAGGAAAAGGTGAATGAATGAAAAGAGGAAATTAAGAGAAGTTCGTTAATTAGTGAACCTGAGAACTCATGGATGCATATAAATTAAGCCAAGTTCCAGTCTCAGTTTTTCAAACCTGTCCCTACTCGGTGGCTTAGTGAAGATGTCTGCAATCTGCTGCTCAGTTTGACAAAATTTCAATTGAATTTGACTTGTTTTTGCACAATCTCGAAGGAAGTGATGTCTTATATGAATGTGTTTAGTCCTAAAGTGTAGCATTGGATCTTTTGAGATACTAATGGCACTTGTGTTGTCACAAAAGATTGAAATGCATCTTGTGTCTATGCCAAAGTCTAGTAACTATTGTTTGACCCATAAAATCTGAGCTCAACAAAGAGCAGCTGCAACATATTCAGCCTCAGCGGTGGATAATGCTACTAAGTGCTGCTTCTTGGAACCCCAAGATATCAAGCAAGGTCTAAGAAACTGGGCCATGCTCGAAGTGTTTTTTCTTCCTACCAGATCACCTGCAAAGTCAGCATCACTATTGGCAATAAAGTCAAAGTTATCCCTTTTAGGATACCACAAGCTTAAGTTCTCACTTTCCTCTAAACATCTCAGAATCCTCTTGACGAATTTTAAATGTGACTCTTTAGGATTTGACCCAAATCTTACACATAATACTACACTAAAAACAATGTCAGATCTATTGGATGTTAAGTAAAGTAAAGAACCTATCATGCCTCTATAAGTAGTGATATCAATACTCTTACCAGAGAGGTCTTCACTTACTTTGTCACCAATGGCAATAGGTGTATGATGAGGCTTGGCAGATTTCATTCCAAACTTCTTAAGAATTTCTTTAAAATACTTCTGTTGATATATCATTATCCCAGATTCAATTTGGGATACTTGCAGCTCTAAAAAGAAGTTCAGCTCACCCATAAGACTCATCTCAAATTCTTTGCTCATGGTTAACCACTTGCACAAAAATTCATTAGTGGATCCAAAAATAATATCGTCAACATATATTTGCACAATTAATAGATCCTTACCTTTGAATTTTAAGAAGAGTGTTTTATCTATCTTACCTCTTTGACATCCATTATCCAGCAAAAACTTAGACAATGTCTCATACCAAGCCCTTAGTGTTTGCTTTAACTCGTACAAGGCTTTGTCTAGTTTGTATACCATGTCTCTAGCTGATGAGTCTTCAAATCCAGGGGGATATTCTACAAAGACTTCTTCTTCCAGCAACCCGTTTACAAAGAGTTTGGTCGGAGCTATTTTTTGGCCAATGTCATCAAGAGTTTTTCTGTCAATGTTGGTTGATGAAAATTTTCAGTCAACGTCGACGTATGCTATTTTCGAATGATGTCGACTATGAGTTTTTTGGCTGACTTTGGTTGGAGCTATTTTTTGGCCAATGTCATCCAAAGTTTTTAAAGCCCACTTCGGTGGATGATGTTTTTCAGTCGATTCTATTTTGTGAACGATATCGACTAGGGTTTTTTAGCCAAATTTAATTAGGGCTATTTTTTTGCTGACGCTAGCTAGGATTTTTTCGAACAACGTCATTTGATGATGTTTTTAGGGTGACATCAGTCAAGACTATTTTTTGGTCATCGTCAACTGAGGTTTTTTTGTCGATGTCTATCGAGGTTATTTTTTGGCCAATATTAGCTAGGATTTTTGGTCAATATCAACCTTGGCTTTTTTTGCTAGCATCGACTAGGTTTTTTTGGTCGACATCGACTGAGGCAATTTTTCTACTGATGTCGGCTGAAAAATATCACATCGATCACCATTTCCCAAAAAAAAACTCTAGCCAACACTGGGTAAAAAATTGCTTCAACTGATTAGACATCAGTCAAAAAATAGCATTGGCTGATGTTTGCCAAAAAACCCAAGCCAATGTTGGCCAAAACATCCTAACTAACATCGGCCAAAAACCTAAGCTGACATTTTCCAAAAAAAATAGCCTCAACTAACATTGACTGAGGAAAACCCTAGTCGTGTCATAGAAAAATAACCTTATCAATGTTGACCAAAAAGCCCTAGTTGGCGCTAGCAATAAAATAGTTACGACCAACGTTGGCAAAAAAACCTAGCCAACATCGACTAGAAAAAATTCATGCATGATGTCGACAAAAAACACGATCGACCGACGAGACCAATAAAAACCTAGTTGAAGATCAACGTCAACTAGAAAATAGTCTCGGCTAACGTGAACCAAAAAATCCTAGGCAATATCGACCTAAAAGAATCATCAACCGACATTGACCAAAAAAACCTAGCCAACCTCAACCAAAAAAATATTCTTGGTTGACATCGACCAAAAAAAAACCTTGGGCGATGTCGGCTGAAAAACATAATCGATCTACATTAACAAAAAAGTAGTCTCAACTGATCTCTGCCAAAAATTAACCTCGATAAAGATTAGCCGAAAACAACCTCGATTGACGTTTGTTGGGGTTGCTATTATTTTAGAAATTATTGTAAATTTTTTAAAATATATTATTTTTAACTAAAAATAATTAAGTTTTAAATTATAGTTTTTTGTGTATGTATGGATTGGATGTATATTCATCTATGAAAAAAGTGTTAAAAAATGAATCATATGAATTTTTTTATCAAATAGATCATATTGAATCAAATTCATTAAATTATTTTTAATGAATCAAAATGAAATTGAGTTATGAATTAGCATTGAACCTATCTTCCATTTGCCACACCTATTGTGCATATACATAATCATTCATTCTACAAAACATTTATTCACTCGTAGTCGTAGATGTCCATCCAATATCCATACACGAAGTCGTGATGGAAAAACAAAAGGGAGTCGTGCATGACCTCATAATTTATAAGAATGAAAAATAAAGTTGTGGTCTGATCATTTTTACGATTTTAATAATAAGTATTAAGTCGCGTTACTACTTCACTTTAGAAGTCTTGATTTATTCTATTTTAGAAAATATTTCAACTGTACCATTTTTTTGGGGTCATTTTAGCCTCTTTCTTGGGTTCATAAATCTATACAATTTTAGTAATAACTACAAAACAATATCCCTAGTGGTTAAAAAAAACCTCAGCTTACATTAGACCAACACGATCAACATTTTTGTCACACTTGCACATAATATGCAAGGATTGGAAACATGATTTTACTCGTATTATTTTGGGAAACCACATCTAACATGCAAAAGCTACTTGTATTAGCTTCTATGTGATGCAGATTGGACCTGATGCAATGGAGAAACTAACATGCCCTTAATCATCAGCAGATCATGGGTTTGCAGCCATACATGATGCAATTTTACACATTTGGATTGAAATTTTCAAGTTGTAGATTTTGCATCTTTATCTGCAAAACCACATCTAACATGCAAAAGCTACTTGTATTAGCTTCTATGTGATGCAGATTGGACCTGATGCAATAGAGAAACAAACATGCCCTTAATCATCAGGATCATGCGTTTGCAGCCATACATGATGCAATTTTACATATCCAGATTGAAGTTTGCTAGTTGTAGATTTTGCATCTTTAACCCATTTGATGTGATTTATTGTCCTTCCAAACACAAAGTAGCCTGTTACATTGTTTCTCCTATGTATAGATTCACCCTCTATTGAAAATAGTAATATTTAGCCCTAAACTCACTCCAATATGCTCCCCCTACAATCACCTTAGCATACCGAATAAAATTCTGAACATGACCACGAATGTATGATAGCCGGCTTCTCCTTCTTCCAAGAGACTAGCGTACTACTGGGTATTTCCCAAATATACGATATTTCTTGGCATAAAAAGTATATATTCTGATCACATCATTGTCAAACTTCTCTGGAAGATGGATTTTTCCACCAAGCAAGTTGATAACCAGAAGATGGAACTTTCATCTGCTGTAAAGTATGAAAAGAGAAAGAGGCAGTTAGCATTAGATGTAGAATAGAGTAACTAGAACACAAGGGAAAAAGCAAAGAGGCTGTATTCGTCAGTTTCACTAATCTCAAATATTGCAATATTTTTTGGTAAATTAAAAAAAAAACATGTTTAAATATTGTTATTGATAGTTTCCTATTTATAAGTAGACTCAAACATTATAATTATTAAAATATCTGATGATATGTGGGAAAATTGAGAGAGTTGCTTCTAATAAGAAATTAGAAGAATCTTCAATTAATATCAAGGGAGTAAAGATATTCAAGCAAATTACTATGCGCTATCATTGCATTGAATTATTCGAGGCATCATTACAAGAAGGCGAGAAAGAATCTCTTATAAGAGATCCAAAGCTATGACTTCACAAGGTTTTGAGAAGAATAACAAGAGAGTAATGTGATAGAGGAAATTTAATGTTTCACATATCTCGTGAGATGCTTTTCCTTAATTACTATAGTAAGCATGTGAATATAGAGATATGATGTTAGGAAAGAGGATCAAAACCAACCACAGATTGGCCCAAAACCGTTCCTAGCGTTTCATAGGAGGAAGAAAGGCCAAAAGGCCCAGTAATAGAACTGTTAATCGTAGATAGGAGGGAGTCTTGACAGAATATTGTTAGGAAAGTTAGAGAGAGAAAGGATAAATAAGCCTTTCAAGGTAGGTTAGGGGTATTGAGCAGTTTACATTGTTGTGACAAGGAATCATCCTTGTGTGAAAGGAGAGTACTCCTTTGTAAACCCTTTGTAGTTATTCTTGCAGTAATACAGAGCCTATTATCTCTGTTCTCCAACTCTCTACTCTCTATTCTCTACTATTTTCTTAGAAAATCTTTCTCAATTTTCTCTAGGTGACAAGAATTCCTAACATATGAATTATGATATTTCCCAATACCAAGCCATATAGATTGCTATATGAAGTAAGCAAACTTACTTTTTAAATAGGTTCTGTCCTCGAAAGGAATGAAATCCCACTTGAATTAGTATTAATCTGAGATTTAGTGATGAAGCACCCCATCATCATGTACCCTTAATATATAGCTTGTGTGCTTAGTTTTAGCATTCCTGCCATAGTGAATGACATGTAGTTATGGTGTGCAGCCACCAGACAGAGTCAGGAAGATGAATATTGGCCATGTTTCCCTCTAAATTTGGCGTGCAAGTTCTAAAGGAAGTAATTGTTTGAGTTTTTGTTTAAACTCCATGGGTTATGAATAAGAGGCGGTTAACAATTCAAAATAGTAACTACTCCTAACCGCTCTTGGGAAATGTTAGAAAAATAACTACTCCCAACCGCTTCGATAACCAATGGTTATGATGTTTATCGCCAAGAGTCACAATGGTTCATCGCCAAGAGTCGCGATGGTTCACCGACAACTCTTCAACAGGGTTGTTTGTTGTCTATAAATAGACACAGAGACAGTCAGAAAAAAAGAAGTAGAAAACTAATAGAGTTTTGATAGTTAATCTTTTCTGATAGTCTCGCTTAGACACTAGTGCATTTCATATCACATAACTCTGTGTTTCCTCAAGCATTGTCTTTGTTCGTTTGGGCTGTTGATTTGAAGTGTCATCAATCTTCAGACGTTGATCCGTTCTATCCTGGGAGACAATTGTTCATCAACCTTTGACATCAATTGGAGGGAACAAATTGTCTTAAGGAGACAACATTGTTGGGCTCGGATCCTTTCATCTCTTTGCATCTGTGTCTGATTCATACATATCATACAGGTTCTATTTAAATTGGTTTTTGTACAGTTGTAGTAGATTATATTGTTCCTCTTGACTACTCAGATTCTGACCCTTGTGCAATTGGATATATTCCAATTCTAAATTAACTAATAGTTCCAACAATCTTAAGACAATTTGCTTAGAATATAGGTTCAGTATATTCTATATTTTTGTATTATATACTGTTGTCTACTCTCTGTACTTTTGAATGATTAATCTGTGTGATTAATCAGTGTTTCTGTTTGTGTTAACATAAATTTTTCTTCTGTTGATAGATCAACTGAATTGTTAGATTTAATACATACTGATATATGTGATATGAAAACTGTACCATCTAGGGGTAATAAAAAAATATTTTATTACTTTTATTGATGATTGCAGTAGATACTGTTATGTTTATTTACTTAATAGTAAGGATGGAGCACTTGTGGCTTTTAGGCAATATAAAAATGAAGTTGAAAATCAACTTAACAAGAAAATTAAGGCTATAAGGAGTGATCGTGGGGGAGAATATGATGGTCCCTTCGAGGAATTCTGTATAGAATCTGAGGTTATACATCAGACGACTGCTCCTTATGCACCGCAATCAAATGGGATTGCAGAAAGGAAAAATCAGGCATTAAAAGAAATGATGAGCGCTATGTTAATTACGTCTGGTTTACCACAGAACTTGTGGGGGGAAGCCATTTTGACTGCAAACTATATTATTAATAAAGTTCCTCACAAGAAGACAAAGAGCATACCATATGAAGTATGGAAAGGAAAGCAACCATCCTTGAAATACTTGAAAGTGTGGGGGTGCTTCACTAAGAACGTCTTGTATAACGGCAAGTCTAGACATATACGTCGTAGACATGATACCGTTAGACAACTACTCTCGAATGGAATCATCTTAATAGACCATGTGAGGTCTAAAGAGAACATATCGGATCCATTAACTAAAGGGATTCCTAGAAAGTTAGTTGAAAATTTGTCGAAAGGAATGGGTTTAAGGCCTATCAATTGTTGATCATCGCGGTAACTCTACCTTGATGAGTGGAGATCCCACGAACTAGGTTCAAAGAGACAACTAAGTCATGATCGACTGTTAAACACTGTGGAGTTTTTAAACTCATACTCATTCCTGTGACAATACAATGTATATGAGGGTAAGCATAATGGCTTTTAATGGTTTCTTAATCTGATGTGTTCAGATGATGTATGTGGAGGTATATCACAAGAAATCACCTATGTGAGTGTGAAGTGAGGGCCGCTTCAATGAGAACTTAAAAAGGCCGATTCTCTACAACACTTGCAGAACCAGGAAGGTGTCCACGGCCAAAATGGACACAACAAT
>PYAF01006319.1:202619-236957 GCA_007407185.1 Glycine tomentella
TGTGTTTGATGAGGTTTTGCAAGGTCGAGCTCCTCCAGTACAATTTTCAATTAATGGAACTCCATACAATATGGGGTACTATCTTGCAGATGGCATTTATCCTAATTGGGCCACATTCGTGAAGACCATACCAATGCCACAAGGTCCGAAAAGGAAATTATTTTCAAAATGTCAAGAAGCGGTGAGAAAGGATGTTGAATGAGCATTTGGTGTGCTCAAATCTCGATTCGCAATTATATGCGGTCCATCGCGTTCCTGGAACATGGATACAATGAAGGATATAATGTTGGCATGCATTATATTGCATAACATGATTGTCGAAGACGAACAAGATACATTTGGTGGTAATGTCGATGTTGATTATGATCACGTAGATAATGATATTTCAAATGTTGAAGTATCTCGTGGTGCTCCTCCTGACTTTGCTACATACTTGCAAACAAGACGTGTTATGCATACAAGAGGATTTCATCAACAACTTCAAGCAGACTTGGTAGAGCATATTTGGGAACATTT
Organism: Glycine tomentella; assembly: GCA_007407185.1. NCBI lineage: Eukaryota > Viridiplantae > Streptophyta > Magnoliopsida > Fabales > Fabaceae > Glycine > Glycine tomentella. The sequence goes on from PYAF01006319.1 coordinate 203,136, forward strand.
CGGTCACGAAAATGATGAAAATTGATTTTTCTTTAAAATTAATGTCTTGTTTTTTTTAATTATCAATTTTATGTATTTTTCACTTATTTAACATTTAGTTATAAATAAAATTATTTAAATTTTATCATTTCTTAATATTAATATATTTTTTTCTATGTTTGGTTAATTAAAATTTATTACTCAATTAATTAAATTTAATTTAATCAAAATTAAAAAAATTTAAAAGTGGGGTCCATGTGGGACCCATTAAAAGTTATCTAAGATCTCAATTTGAGATCTACCACTAAAGGAAAAAATGTTACAGATCTTAAGGGATCTTCAATCCTACGTGGCACTGTGGAGTCCGCCAAAAAGTAAGCTAAGATCCCAAATTGGGATCTAGCACTAAATGTGCTCTTAGAAAAATAACTACTTCCAATCACTCCGATAACCAACAGTTAAGATGGTTTATCGCCAAGAGTCGCAATGGTTAATTGCCAAGAGTCGCGATGGTTCACCGACAACTCTTCAACAGGGTTGTTTGTTGTCTATAAATAGACACAAAGACAGTCAGAAAAAAAGAAGTAGAAAACTGATAGAGTTTTGATAGTTAATCTTTTCTGATAGTCTCGCTTAGACACTAGTGCATTTCATATCACATAACTCTGTGGTTCCTCAAGTATTGTCTTTGTTCGTTTGGGCTGTTGATTTGAAGTGCCATCAATCTTCAGACGTTGATCTGTTCTATCCTGGGAAACAATTGTTCATCAACCTTTGGCATCAATTGGAGGGAACAAATTGTCTTAAGGAGACAACATTGTTGGGCTCGGATCCTTTCATCTCTTTGCATCTGTGTCTGATTCATACATATCATACAGGTTCTATTTAAATTGATTTTTGTACAGTTGTAGTAGATTATATTGTTCCTCTTGACTACTCAAATTCTGACCCTTGTGCAATTGGATATATTCCAATTTTAAATTAACTAATAGTTCCAACAATAACAAGTAAAGCAACTTCTTGTTCTATGCTGTATAAGGAAATTGTCTGAGACATCAAAATGAGAATGTGAGATTGCCTAATAAAAAAATTTAACGGCTAGACCTTCACAAGGTTTTTGAGATGTAAGGATAAGGAGGAGATGATTATATTGAGGAAATGATATAGGCATATAGCTGTACATTAAGGAAATTGAAAGTTCCCTGCAAACATTATCTGGTAATCTTGTTTTAGTAGTAAATTAGACTTCTCATCCGTGGACCCAAGTATGTTGGGCCAAACCATGCTAAACTTTATGGATGTTTGTGTGATTCCTTTTCTTATTACAATTTATGCAAGCACCTGAATAAGGGATGTATCATTCCCCAACACCCATAAGGTCATGTGCCTACTAGATAGGGGTTATAAACTACTGATTTTAGAAAGCGAACCAGCTTTTCAAGCTAGCTCTGATCTTACAGAGCCTGAAACCTCCCTTGAATTAATTTTAATCTCTGCCAGAGGATTAGTGATGAAGCTTCCATCACCATGGAAAAATCTATGGCTTCCCAACCTATTAGATTTGGCATTCCTGTTAGCTCTGTAATGACTGGAAGCTAGTAATGGAGTGCTACCAGTTCTAGAGAATCGGTACGATGAATACCGGCCCTGTGTTTTCTTCCAGAATTTGGTGCTTAAAAATTCAGCACCAGGTAGCAGGCAACAAGTATTCTTAGGAGCATCGGATTTAGATATCCTTCCACTTGATACAGCCAAATCATAAGAGATCTCATTCAATGCTAACTCGAGGCCATGCACACGAGTCTCTAAAGTACGCATTCCATTTACAATATGGTGGATATTGTCAGACATACTCATCATTCGAGAGTTGGCACAGGCTACATATATGTACACATACAAAAGAGGAGGAATTTTGAACACAGCATGGATATTAACCAATAACCAGTAAGCATTCTTTTCAAAAATATTGCAAACTTAAGTTGAGCTAAACAGATTTAAAAACTGACTGGGATAAAGTGTTTTTAATCATATGGAACAAACCTGTACAAGATCAAGCAGACTTGACTGCTGCTTCTCAATTTGAACTAATTGAGCCCGAATCAAAGATAATTCTTCACTCCCTTTGTCATTCCTATGGAGATCCTTAGTTACATTACAGACAAGACCTGAGTCATTTTTATAATTTTTAGTTAGAAATGTTTGTGTCCATATAATTTTTAAATTTTAAAATATTTTAATGTCATTTTTGATTCATTATGATTCATAATTGTTTTGCTTTCTTGTATTATATTTAAAAAGTTTTATCCTTTATGTTTTTAAAATGTATCATTTTGATTCTATTTTTTATAATTTTGTTAGAAAAGTTAGTGTTGATCAATGTTTTAAATTTTAAAATAGTTAAGATAACATAATGGTGACACCTCTTTGTGTTGCTTATCTTCCTTTGATCCAGTTGTACATGTTAGATGAGAAATCCTCTATTTGTATGTAATCATGTTGGATGGATGAGGTCTTGCTTGCATACCTCACAAAGAGCCACACACATTATAACTTCCTTGTTCAGGTCTAAGTTAATTGGCAAGTTAAGAACATGTTTTTATCTTTTGACAAAGACAACTCTTGTTTTGATTTTTCCTCTTCTGTTTCCAATAGTATAACTATATGAAAGGTTTTAGTTGTTCAGTGAGGAGTATAAAATTATTTGGTGATTTAAGTAAGATTGTGTGTTGACGTCATTTGATCTGTGTTATATTGTATTTTTTACCTTTTTAGATTTTGAAGAGGATGCATAAGATTTTTTTAGTTGTTTATTTTTTTAAAATAAAATAAAGATGATAACGATTTTTAGTCGTCACTATATAAAGTTATTTATTTTAAAAAACTTAATACCATTTTTGATCCATTATATTTTATAGTTGTTTTGCTTTTGTATATTAAGTTTTAAAATTTTCATTTTGGTCTTTTATGTTTTTGAAATGTATCACTTAGGTCGTTTCTGATGAAAAATTAAAAAAAGAACAAAAAAAATTTGAAAATATAAAAGAAAAGACTAGAATAAAACTTTTAAAATTTGATATATCGAAACTAAAACAACTCTTAAACATAATAGATAAAAAAATGACATTAATTTTTTTTTCAATTTCACCTTATTAATTAATTTGTTTCAAGTTAAAATTAATTAGTTGGTCCTTACTTATTTGAAAATTTTCAGATAGATTTCTAAACTACTCTTTTTAATTGAGTCTATAGACTTAAAAGTCTCTAGAGTCAATATATATGATGTGGCTTGAAATCTAAAAAAAATAATTAACAATGATTTTAAAATCTTAGGAGTTCAATTAAAGAAAATCACTTGGTTAAAAATCCAATTAAAATATTTTTTAGTTTAGGATGCTATTTGAAAATTACATGTCTTTACACTCACTCAAAGTCAACGTTGGACCACGTCACAAATAATTGAAGAAACATACATGGAATATAATTAACTTAATTATATTATATACTATCATTTAATTATTATTTTCAAAATTAAATTTGATGAAATATGACCAGAGATTAATAAATTTTTTATTAAGAATAAATGAATTGAAAAAAAATATTAATTTAATTAATAAAGTCTCTTGTTAAAATTCACTTTAAACCTAAATGTTAAGGTGACCCCTAAATAGTTGTTCCTATATCTCGAATTAAGAAAGAAAAGAAAAACTAAATTCATGTATTTACAGAGTAACAACTATAAATGTATGTGGTAATAACTAATGAGGATCTTTATACTTATATCCTTACTTATTTCTCAAATTTCAGTTTAATGTAATTTATTTTACAGACTAGTAAAACTAAAATATTAGTATTGTTTTAAAATTGAAATTAATTATAAAAATAAAAGCACCAATTAAAAGTTTAAAATATCTAATTCAAATTAAAAAAAGTTAAAAATCTTTCAGACTTTAATTGTCCAATATAACAAATATATATTTATACTATAATATTAGGTGTGTAATGTGATGAGTTATATAGGATGTGTGTCTAATTCAAATTAAAAAGATAAATATCTTTCAGACTTTTCTTTTTGGTCTGAATTGAGACTCATTTGACATATAAAAACTTTACTCGTTGTAAATAATCTTTTAGAATATTAGTTCAATTCAAGTTCGATCTTCATCCTTAAAATTTACCTGTTTAATATAAAATGATAACGTATTCTGTTTATTGACTTAAAGTAGGAGGAGTTAGTCCGTCAATTAATTGGAAAAAAGTCCCAAGTTCTAATTTCTGGACTAGAAGAATCAAACATCAATTTCAAATTTTATTAGTGATTCTTTGATAAGTCATTGGCAATAAATTAAATTAAACTTATTTTCTACGTAAATCTTTTGTACGAAAATAAAAAATAGTCGTATTTCACCATGCTGAAGGTTAACTTTGTGCAAACCAATATATAAATTAGTTTTGTAAGTTTTGTAATTTGCGTATGTAAATTAACTAAAAAAAGGGTATCATAAAAAATAGTGACAACAAAAACATGGGAAGATAAACATCAAAGACCAGTAACATATTTAACATTCTCCTTTTCGTCGCTATAAGCAGAATCGCATGATGACAACACAAAATAATCACCGAACATAAATTATTTAACAGAATCAACATGAAAATTAATCCACCAATTAAAAGGGTAAAAAAAAATCCCAAAATCTACATTAATATTTATCTGAACCTAAATCTAACTATAAGTATATCCAAGATTGTCCAAAGATCAAAAAACGCTAATCACAACTTAAGCGAAAAAGTCCATAATAGATGCTGCAATATAAATATGCATACCATTTATATTTTTTTCAAAAACATGTAGCAAAAACAAAACATATATTTATTATCCAACACTATAATTAGGAGTATATACAGATCAATTTAGGTTGGATCGATTTAGGTTGAATTTGACAAAATACGTTACCCAATCTAATTGACTTTGAACGGATTGGTTTAAGTTAATTTCCCAACAAAGAAAATTAAAACTCAACTCAAATCAACCATTTATAACCAGATTATATCGGATCAACAAGTCAAAGTATTTCAATTTGTCTATCATTTTAAAAATTCAATATTTTTAATAAGCTAAAATTTTGTCAAATAAAATATAAAATACATTACTTATAATTGTTATATGTAATCAAATAGTGGAAGAAAAGATCATAGAAGAAATTGCATTGTTGTCATTATCATTACATATGCTAACATACTATGTTAAACATGATTTAACAATTAAAATATAATAAATAAGTTCAAAAATCACACCTACAAAGCCTAAAAACTCAAACTCAAACTATTACAACATAGTTTAATATTTTGAATGTTCTTAAATAGTCAAATAAATAATACAGCTGAAACTTCAACTAAATATAAAATAGTTTAAAACAAATTAAAAAATAAAATAAATATTTTACAACTAGTTAGGGGTTGAAAACTTAATTTCGTGAGTGACTGAGTAACATTCATGAGAACTAAGAAAAGAGATAATTTTACTCTTCGTTACTAAATTTGATAATAATAATAATTAATTTTTAAATTTAAAATATATATTATATAAAATTAAATAATAATAATAATAATATAATAATAATAATAATACAAATTAATGGTTCACGAGATGTTAAAACTCATAACCCAACCCGGTTGAATTTGACCTAATCTCAAAAAAACTCAACCCAAACTGATTGGATTAGTTTGAATCAATTCGAGTACACAGATGACGCGTACTTTGAACCCTACTAACTACAATTGTATAATATGATACTAATTAGCATAACAAAAGATATATGCAAGACATGCTAAAATTCATCCATTACCATGATAAATCATCAAGTTATCATGTTGCCTCGCCTCTTATGTTTGAGAAAATGACTAGAAACTAAAAATAAAGGTTTTGCCAAGTTTACCCCTCAATGGGCTCTTATTGGAAAGTAATGTCAGCACAACCCATCACTATCTGATTATACAAATACAAAATTTAAGCAAACATCCTTCAATGCGATAATCAAGAACAACCTGAGAGAAATCATGACAAATTCTCTGGTCATTTCATGGTGAACATAGTCTGCCAAAATCTCTCCGATCCCTGCATATAAGTGCCAGAAAACAAAGAAATTTGCGAAGAGCAATGAATAAGTGTTCGGGTATATTAGAAGAAGAGAGGCAACTGCAGTAGCTTTTAGGAGCTGCTCTCTCTTTGTCTTCGTTGCCTTACTCAATCCACTGTTTCGTTCCTTCCTATATATGCCAACCAATAGATAGAGGGAAATGGGAATTAACCAAACCATATCTACAAAATACCACTCATGGAAGTCATAAGTGTCTTAATGTTTCGTTCATTATCAAACATTCAAGCATTAAGACCAATCCAATGCCCCTTTTGAATAAACTAAACCAACAATTAGGAAGGTATAAGCACCGCAATTAGAGCATTATATATTTATATACCCCCAAAGCATTGGAACTAATAGGCCATGGATATAAGCAACAACAGCAATGAAAAAATTGAAACAGGCTTATTATCAAGAAACAAGAAATGGGAGTAGAAAACACACATCTGATCCAAAACTCAATTAACTTATATTGGATGTTTGCATCACACCACTATCAGCTAAAATTCCAGCTTAACACATACTAAGCCTTGGTCCTGTAATGAGAAGGTAATACAACTTTTGGCAACATCAAGCTACATAATATTGTTCATATTAATACATAAAATCAAAGAATATCTTCTACAGTTAGTTGGGTTAGATAGAGTACAATTAAATAATGTTAACAGTGCCCTAGTAATTAAAATTAACATATAAACTTTACTAATGAGGTTGGGGAAGATTCTAATTTGCAGGCATTGAGTTGAGTGGGTTTTTGCATAATAAAGATAATTTGATTCTTCTTTATGAAGATGAGAGAGGTCTTCTTGAGGATGAACTAAGAGTCAAGGATGATCTCCAGATTGATCAAAGTGATGAAACTCTTCCGGAACTTTTGATCAACAAAAAGTTTAGGAAGGTTTTCTTGATTTTGATAGTAACTTAGAAGAAGTAAAGAAGCTTTTTCAACAACAAAGTATTGAGGTTAACAATAATTATAAGTTTAGGCAGCCCATATCCCATAGAGAACAATATTAATCTTCTAGGAGGCCATTATATTAATGCTGGTTCTGAAAAGGGAATTCTGCCTAGCCTAGATGTTGAACAGATGAAACCTTTTGGCCAAAGTGCAGGGCATCGGATTGGATGACGAAGCTATTTCTATTAGTACAGAATACAAGTGATTTGATTTTCTGATCAACAATCACTTTCTGATTAATCTGTTGGGTAAAGGAAGTAAAGGTGATCTTTTGCCAAATACATATAATACAAGTGGAAGAAGGTAGCAACAACAGTAAATTATGGAGACCTTAAAGGAATCAGCAGGCTTAATTAGGTTTTCTCTAAGCTTTGAAGTTATCTTTGTTTAAAGCAAAGGGAATCTTGTTTTGAGTTTATTTTAGCATTGGTTTATCCATTTTGTTGCAGGTTTTTTGTGGAGGGAATTTTGTAGTACAGTTTTGGCCTTTGGGACATTTGTGGTTCCATTGTGTTTTTTCCTCCTAGGGTTGTGTTTGTTTGTAGTTTCCTAGGATTTTTAACTTTTTCTTTTCCTAGACCTTTTTGGTTTCTTTCGAGGATATCTAATCCTCTTTTTGTAGTTTCCCCTTCCTATTTAATAATATTTCTTCTTAATATAATAAATGAAAGGAATGTTTAAATGTCCAATCAGAATTCAAAATTCTAGCTATATACAGCTCCAATGAATACAGTAATCATGCTTAACAAGGTTGAAAGCATGATCAATTATACCAACAAACGAGATTAACAACAGTAAATTGTGGAGAGCATAAACTGTGAAGGAATCAGAAGGCTTAATTTAATTAGGCTTTCTCAAGCAGTTAAGTTATTTTCTAGGCTTGAAGCAAGGGGAGTATTGTTTTGAGTTTTTTCTAACAATAGTTTATCACTTTTGTTGCAGGTGTTTTGTGAATGGAGTTTCCTAGTAGAGTTTTGGGGTTTTCTCCTTGGGTCGTGTTTGAATTGTGGTTTGAAGTATACCTTATCTTCTTTTTATTTTCCCCTTCCTATCTAATAATATTTCTTTTTCTAGAACATAAATGGCAGTAATAATTACATGTACAGTCAAACTTCCAAATTTCTAGCAATACACAGCACCTAACCATTGTGAAGAGACTCAACAATAATCAAGCCCGTCAATACAATAATGGATGACACTTAAGGAGATAGAAAGCATGATCAATTTTACCATCAAAGCTGTAATCGTATTGAAACAACTAACCTTGTGGTGCCATCCTCTGTAGTAGCAACTGTGGCATAACCAGCTACACTGTGAGGCGGAACCTGGGAGTCATTGTTGTTAGTCATACAAATGAACTAGACTTGAGCATTTAGCATTACCAGTACCAAATATAGATTTCATTCCATCCAGCATCCAATACTTAGTGAAGGTCATTAAAATGAAATATTACTAAATCAAAACATACATTATGACCCCAGGTATTGAACATCTATGGTATATGTCATGAAAAATCAATAGTTAGTATTTGAATCAAATTCTTCAATGCAGCTGCTTCTACAGGAAAATTATTTTCTATTCTTTGAGTTATTTACATGTAATTGAAGTATCTGTTACATAAATACAACACTGGTAAGCCAGTAAATATGTAAATAAATCAACCAAAGAAGTCCCTCTGGTCAGTGTTGTCAATTGCGGATTGCAGAAATGGCACAGAGCCAATAATCTGCTATATCATATAATGGATAACACTGGGGACATATAGCAGAAGTAACATAATGGTTGAAATATGTGATATATATCAATTATATATGTATGAAAATTAAGTTGTATTTGTATGCAAATAAAAATAAAATACATAAAAATTGGTATAATATTATCTCAAAAGTTCAATTGGCTGGAGACTCGCAAGGATGCAGGATGCATGCCACAATCACAACACTGATAGCAGCCAAAATAGCAGAGGGCATTGCAATTGCGGATCCAAGAAATTCTGCTATGCAATAGCACTGTAGCAGCTATTTAACAACACTGCCTCCGGTTAAGCATATTTTTTTTATTAATTATCATGGTGAATAACTTGTTAGTCTCCAATTATATATAAATACACAAGAGAGAATTTAAGACTACAAAAGAAAATAACTACTTATCTTCATAATATTATAGAACATTAGAACTTGCCTTTTCACAAATGACGAGTGAACCAAAAGAAACCAAATTGTTTAAGAAATTTTTCCTTACAAGAGGAGCATGGGGTGCAGTAAAACATAAGCAAAACTGTAGTGTGGAGACTAGAGACAAGGAGTTGGCTCAATATGTTATATGTTAAAGAAGGTGCAAAAATTCCGAAGAATATTTTCTTTACACATAACGGCCAAAAAGAGCCTCTAATTCACTTACAAGATCATGTCAAATGAAAGCCTTTAGAAATACTAGTTCCTTTGAATGACAAAAACTATTTGTTGATAATCGTTATTCTAATTCTCTTTTCCTTGCTTAAGGCAGTTGATATAAACATATGTGCAAATAACACATCATTAAACATCACGCATAATCACAAACAAATTCCAATAACGATGAATACTTAAACATGAAAGATACATAACATGCAACAGTAATGAAAATTGAATAAGATGTCTGCAAAGGTCAGTATTCAAGCAGCTATATAAGGGAGAGAGAGAGAGAATCTTGGAATAAACCTCAAGAGTGGCTTTGCCTGTTCCTTCAAGGGGGCGATACAGTTTGAGAACCTAACATGATTAACATAACCAAACAAGAAGTTAGACAACCAAACCAACTTCAATGAACACTATTCCACAACCAAATTCCAGAGCATTTCATAATTACCTCGTGAGCGCGTCCTGGAAACCAAAACATCCACGTCCAGCACAATCACAATGCAGAAGGTGAATTCGTTAGAAACTAAAGACACATCAAAATCGGATCATGAAAGCAAAACGCAGAAAACTAATAAAAAAAACCTCGGTTTCCAATGAGATTCCCGACTCTAAACTGCAACAACACAAAAAAGTGGGAACAGTTACGACTTACGAGTCCCAAAAGTATCACCGAAGCATCCAATCAAAACGAAAATAGTGCGGACGAGAGATCGCAGCGTAATAAGTAATCATATGAGAAAATAGAGGAACTTACATCAGATCCGGAGAGTGTGATTCCGCGTGACTGAGTGGCGGACCACGGAGCGGTGAGGAGGCTGTTGAGGGCGGAGGGAGCGGGGATTGGCGACGAAGGTGGCGGCGGAGAGGGGGAAGAGGGTGTGGCGGAGGATGCGTGAGCGATGAGGTTGGATGAGATTCTGAAGAGAGGCTTTGAATTGGAGAGCCTCTTGCTCAGCGTCAGGGACATGGATTGCATTTTTGCCTTTTCGCTTTCTTCTGATGAGAGGAGTGAAGCCAAGCTAATACTATGCAAGATCTGCACTTCTTACACGAGGGGGGGTGCCCAGAAAATGGAAAATTTTCCGATGGGAAAGGTTTGATGCATAATACAAAATAGGATTAAAATATCGTAAATGAAAGCAAGAGTCATAGAGAGAGAGAATGTGTGAGAATAAAATAAAGGGAGTAAGAGATGAAATAGTATAATAAAACTTATGGATAAACAACAAAAAAAATTACTGACTTTATTGAAAAAATAAAATAGATTTTCAAATCAATATATAAATAAAAATAATAATAATAAACATATAAAAAAGTGAGAAAAATAAATAATAAGTTCAAATACATAAAAATAAAAGATATAAATATTAAAATAAAGAAATATATTTATGTATCTTTACATGAAAATAACTCAGAGAATATAAACATAAAATTATGATATGTAAAATATAAAATTTTATCCCCTTAATTTATTTATTTTTATAAACTTTTTAAGTGCTTATTGAGACTTTACACACACTGTCCCTTCATTGTTTGATAATACAACTGGTAATCAATATCCAAAAAAGCCAATGAGGCAAATTAATGAGTATTAGAATTTGATTAAAATATCTTATAGGAAGAGTGGTGCATAACAAATTAGCTCAATTTATATTATTTTAGAGTAAATTTTATGTTCCTGTTAAGAATCTTATATAATTCTTAGGGAGTTTATCTTATCTTATATAGGGAGAGAATGATGCATAATAGAATTGCATGAATGATCTATATGCAGGGCATTAAAATTGAAATGACAAGTTTGGCAACCTCGGATTATTTGCTAATAAAATGTCTCACATTATCCAATGATGCACATGCGATCTCATAAAGGAAAATAGCATGAGTCTCGTTAGAAAATCGACTTGGCAAATAAGAAGCCTGGCTTGTAGGGTTGGGCAAAAAAGCAAGACAAATTAAACCATACCACAATCTAAACTAAATTACACTTAAAAAAATCCAAATAATGTAAATCGGCTTTTAAAGCAAACCAATTTCCTTCTTAGCATATGGCTTGATTATCTAGTTTTAAAAATGTGTTTTGATTTTAAATCAATTTTAAATAAAAACCGGTTTTAAATCCATTTTCTTTTTTCAAAATTCACTTTTGAAATTAATTTTAAACCACTTTTGAACCATTTCTATAATAAATTTTTGTTTCAAAAACGAATTTTCAATAAATAAAAAAACCAGTTATAAAACTGGTTTTGAATTACAAACCAGTTTCAAACTAAATCCAGTTTTATCCTCAAAACCAATTTGAAAACCGGCTCAAAACCAATTTGAAAACCAAACTAATTTTGAAAATGAACAGTGGTTTGGTTTTGAAATCCAATCCATATATTTGCTTTTAAACTGGGTTCAGTTTGGTTAAACCAGACCATGCATACCCCTAGTCCCAGGACCTTGATTTTGCAAACCTGGCTTTTTACTTTATCAGATCACTCAGTCTTAAGTATTTCCACTATAAGCTCCTGCTATTCTTGACTTTTCGCTACCAAGGTTTTATGTAGCTAGCCTATAATTTATGATCTGTTAACAGCTCAAAAAATAATAGCTCTAAGGGAGACTATTAAAATATTTGTACAATAACCTAGATTGAGAAAATATCTTAACTAGAGAGAAAGATGGTATTTTATTTTTAAGATAATTATGTTCTTCTGACTTTATTTTGTAAGGAATCTTAGATTAGGGTTAAGAGTTTAGTACTTATTGGTCAGCATAACTTGAAAGATAAATAGATATTGGTGTTTTATCTTTTATATAAAATCATAATCATATGTAGTAACACTAAATCAATTTAATAATTTATTATTGTGAGTTATATTCGTCTTTGCTATTGTTACCAATCTATCATCACTTAATTCTTATAATTTGTTGTTACCATTGTTGAGTTTATAGCTGTGCGTGCATCAATTGGCCCAGATGCTATCGCGTATAATATCCCATACATCTCAATGTTTCCTGCAAAATTGTGCAGCATACACCTGTCAAGCATAACACACCAAATTACTGAAAAGAACATTAAATAAATTTATTTATATATCAAATTGATAAGGTAATAAATATATATATCAGCTTAACGAATTTCAAAGTTCTAATAACCTGATATACAGTCATAGACAAAAGTTATTACAAGCCATAGCAATTATCATCAAACAATTTATAGGGAGGTGCACCAATTCTAGTTACTATATTATTTTCATATAACAATGCTGCCAATTATAAAAAGCAGGTTTTTATATGGATTACTGGTTTAAACTACTAAATGCTAGACCGAGACAAGTTTTGATGCATGCTGAAGGTAATCAAACAATAAGAGAACACGGGAAAAATATATTTTTATACCGAATATAATATATATATATATATATATATATATATATATATATATATATAGATAGATAGTATGGTGGAGGCTTGTATATGGCATGGATAAAGCCGACTAGCTTACAATCATCAACAGATATGACATTTATTATTTTTATTTATAAATATAAAATGGAATATGACTTTCCAAATGTAGGGAACTCCATAAAACTGTTCTGAAGTATATGGGTTTTACTTCAGCAAACAGGTCAACTAGCACCAGCTTTCCAACAGGAACAGAATGTAAAAGGGCCTGAAAACAATAACACACAAGAATCGTATATGAATGGTAATTAAGTTAGAAGAAATAACCAGGGTGAACACATAATTCTAGAAAGCATTTATACTGACTAAAACATACATCTGTCGACATAAGTATATGGATGATTCAAGCTATTATGTTACACAGGCACTGATAGAAGAAAAAGAAAAAAGGAAAGCGTTGAGCAGATTGCTAGTTTCAGTGTCCATGCATAATGGAGACTCAAAGCAACAATTATATTTTAGTTGAAAAAACCATAAACATTGATGGAGCTTAATACAATTGAAATCCTTTGATAGATGTTAGCATATGTAGCTTTTAGGATAAAATAATTAAGAAATTAAGTATAAAATATTAAATAAAGGCTTAAAATAGTTATAAATTGATTTATCATTAATTTTATTAATAATGATTGTTATTTTGATGTTTAGGAACAAGAAAAGGAAAAAAAAAGTAAAATAAAGAGTAAACCAATTTTGGAAGTCCGTGCCAGTCGCGCCAGCTATTATGGAAGTCCACGCGAATCGCGCCACAGCCCGCGCCAGTCGCGCGAACGTCACGGGATTTACGAATTTGCTTTTAAATAATATAAAATTGATGGGCTTTTAGGGTTTTATAACCTGGCTACAAATAGGAAAGTAATAGGACGTTTTTACACACGAATACAGAGGCAGAAACATAAAAGAGAGGCATTAAAGGAAATCAAGAATTGAGGAAGATCAAGAAGAAAGCCAAGATTGAGGGGTTTGATTACTCTTCCTCCGTGTATTCTTTCTCATCTACCTTATCATTATTGTATTGAGCTAGGCATAATCATGTCTGGCTAATTCCTCTTTGATTGTGGTGAGGCCATAAGCCAATGTGAACTCTTGTGTGAATTAAATTGATATTAATGAAGTTTATTATAATTGTTTCACTTTATCTTGTTCTTTAATTTTGATTGTCATTGATAGACTTGATCAATCTATTAGGAGCTCTAAGGGCTAGAATTCACAATAGGGATATTGGGATTTTAGTTTCTGAAAGCGGTAAAGTAACAGTTCGACATTACCTAGGGATAAGGATGAAGAATTGCAAAGCATAATATGCCAACTTAAAGCTTAATATGAAAAGGGGTTGCTAGGGATTAGAATTCTTGATTAGGATTAAAGGGTTAAAATGACCGAGAAATCAGGGTTTAACTAATTATATAAGGCATATCTTTAAGCAATCATAGTAAGTGAAATTAATTATCAACTCAATTACATAAGTAGGGATCAGCGGTTAGTGTGCTTTAACCACAATTCTTCCTCATTACTGCATAACTTTAATTTCATATTGTATTCGAATCTCTTAATTTTAATTTTGTTTTTATTATAATTTCCAAATTCAAATCACAACACAAAATGCAATTACTTTATTTTTATTATTTCCAATTTAAAGATAATAATTACGAATAAGTTAGTGTTTCAATCCTCGTGGAGACGATACTCTATTTATCATTTTATTACTTGAACGATCAGTGCTTGTCATGAGTTACGCAACATCCTTGCACACGACAACAAAAATAAACCAAGTCAGAAAAAACGATTTGCATAGCCAGATCTAGGACAAACTTTGCGTATTTTAAGGCTGGCTGTGAAAACAAGCAATACAGTTGGGAGGTCAAATATTATGAATATAACCTTCATTTGAGGAGGTCTCAAAAATGGATCATATGAAAATAACCATCCCTGCATAAATGAAATAGGATCCATTAAGAGTTTGGTAGATGCATGGATGCATAAGTCTACTTGCACAAATATCTATTCTTATCTACAAAATCTAGAATTTAGAAGCATCAAATCAAGGTTAAACAATAACAATAATAATAATAATAAAACTAATTTCTATCACCTGCATCAGCCAAACAGCATCATCATCACCACTCTGCATTCCTTTAAAAGTTGTTGCACCTAATGATGAAATGTACTCTGGACCATCAATTGGCGGGGTGTTCTCATCAAAAGTATCAGTGATTAGTCCAACATACTCTATGTTAATGAATGAGAGTTTCCTTTACAAATAGAAGCTTGAAGTAAGATGTTGCAGCATATAAACCATAATTCAAATACATTGGTGATTTTTAACTGAATGGATATTGGTCTTACAATTGTTTTATAAAAAATTTCTTTTAGTTTAAGGGAAATTTTACGGTCACACAGAAATCCAGATGCACTCTGTCATTTTATCCACCTTGATCTGATTCTACGATTTACATCCTCACCAATCTCTTCACATTTTTGCAAAATTGATCTCAAATATCTAAAAGCATGTTTCTTAGGTACCTCTTGACCAAATAGATGCACAGGATCTTGATCATCATCTCTTACCAGCGAAAACTCACACTTCATATACTCAGTTTTGCTCTGGCTTATCGAAAATTCTTTAAACTCCAAAATGTTTCTCTACAATTTAAGTTTCCTATTAACACCATCTTTGGTCTCATCAATTAGTACAATATCATTTGTAAAAAGTATACACCACGACATTCACTAATACAAAAGGCACTTTCTACTTTGATTGTTTATCTCTTTTTAAGACAGTTGTACGACCGTCTTTCTATCAAACGTCATTAATTCTCTAAATTATTATAAAGTGCATAATAAATTTCAAATTTCTACCAAAATAGTGCATAATAAATTATTATAGCAGTAAACAAAATCCAGTACAATATATCCTTCATCCTTTTCTACCAAAACATTTAAAATGGAGCATGAGAAATTTCTCTAAATTGACACAAACACCTAATACTATTCAAACAATTTTTAATCCCAACAAATAAAATAACAAAATAAATAAAGACACCCAAAAAATATTTTCCAAAGGAAAACAACTGCCTGATATTGTAAACGTAAAACGCTCACTCTTTCTTAACTTCATCTGGCCAAAAAACAAATATCAGTATAAAGAGCGGTAGAGGACCTACGATCCATGATGAACATCGAAGTCAATTATAAACACACGCTTCAGTCCATGAACACGCTGAGCATAATAGGCTGCAATGGCCATATTTCTGAAAATGCAAAAGCCCGTAGGTCCTTGTGGAACAGCATGATGTCCTGGCGGTCTTATCAGAGGAAAACCAATGGGTGCATCTCTCTTTATCTTTGAATATGCAACCTGAATATGAAATTGAACAAGAGAAATTTATATCCAATTCCAAATACAGAAATATATCCTAGTTCACTTTACTTCTTGAAACATTTATTTCTAAGACCATAAAATTAGCTTGTAAAGTGAAGATTGTCCAAGCTTTATAAGTTCTAGAGGCTGCAACTAAGGCATCCCAAAGAGGTCAAACTTAAAGCAGGCTTAGGGTGACCTAAATTAAGGCAACTTTTCAACAAAAATAATAGATACCCATTAGTTAGCAAGTTACATGGATGGATAAGTTTGTTCCTATAAAAACAAAGGAGGCTAAGAGAGGGATCATCTTTACATTTTTGGCTTTTGGCATTGAAAGACATAGACCATCAAAACTCTTCAGCGTTCTATCCTTTGCAATTGGGGAGCTGTGAGTTTATCCCTATTTCTTCTTAATAAGATATCATGTTTCTATCTGAAAATTAAAAAATAAATAAATTACCTTTTCAAGCCCAAAAACATAGGCTCTTGCATGCACACTTGCAATATCATCTACTGAAGCAGGCTCAAAATGTTGAAGTTCAATTACCTCTGGGCCACGGAACTGAATCACACATAAAATGAAGTTGTGAAAATGAAAAATACTCCACTATTTCATGCCACTATACAAGTATGACAAATCATAAGACAGTTCCACATTATCATCATGCCTCACTGTACCCAGAAAAGAATGTATTTATTTCATTTAATGCCTATTTGTTTCATATTCTTGGAAACTATTTTTTGTTTCAAAATACAAGGGGGGAAAAACTTTGATAAGAGTAGTTTTTGAAACTTGTTTTCAAAAGTAATACCTCTCTTTTAGCTTTTATAAAAACCAGAACATTAATTTTCAGTTTTCTTTAACTCATGTTCCCATTTTCTTCCCCTTACACCTACTATCTAAAAATTAGTTTTTGAAAACAGATCTATAAAACGGTTTTTAAAAACTAAAAAAGCAAAAGCTGAATCATATACACAATGAACAATTTTATTTTTTACTTTTAAGGTGTTCAACTTGGAAAGCAAGATTCAAATGAAAAAGACTTTGTTACGTCGTGTGAATTTTAGACACAATTAAGTTATCAAACACCAATGTCTACATGCTATGAAATCTTTCAAAAGGACGAAGATTTTGAAGCACAATGTCTATCACTTATAGTACCTTGGAAGTGAGCTGCATTTCTTCTAGAGCATTGACAATGGCAGGAACTCTAAAATGTGATTCTGGATTAGACTCCAGCTACAAGTAGTAGATCCAAATTACACTCACATTAATGTCACACGTTCAGACAAAGTGGCGCTGCTGGTGTTTCTAACGAAAGATGGAAAACAGAATAAGAGTTATACTATTCTTAAGAAATTGAGAATAGCTTTAAAAATAAGAATGAAAAAAAAAATTGAAGTGAGTAGGAATGATTTGTTGGTTTCTTTTATGTTTTGCTTGATTAAGTCAAAATCACATAAGGTGGTTCACTCACCTTATCTTCTTAGGAATAAGTTGTTGCTAATCTTATCCCTTATTTCTTATTCCTTATCTTCTTATGAATAAGTTGTTGATAATTTTATCCCTTATTTTCTTATCCCTTATCTTCTTAGGAATAAATTGTTGATAATCTTATCCCTTATTTTTAGCAACTATGTCCATAATTTATGCATATAAAAAACCTCTTTGATGAGAAGAGGTTATAAAAGGACATGCACGTCATGGCCAAGGTCCCTGTGCTCACTATCTGAAAAATCTCAATACACCATCAATGAGTGATAGTGAAAGCATAGGAGATTTTTAAGCCAAAAGTCAGATTAGTTTGGAGACTCATAAACTGTTTACAAATTACTTGACTTACGGATAACTGCAAATCATCTTCAAAGCAAACAAGAATAACAATGGCAGAAGGTATTTATGATCTTAATTTTTTCGCAATTGATCTAATTGCTTATGTTGTATGTGTATAAGCATGATTAGATTATTTAGTTTTTCTAACATGATTGGTATACCAATACTTGGTTGTGGCCCATAGATGAAGCGATAGAGTATATAAGGTGAGCATCACTTAGTTGCTCAATACAAGGCACAAAAGAAACCCAACACAAAATGGACGCTACGAAACATGTACAATTCTTACAGAAGAAACTATTATTGCAAATTCTTATGTCCAAAACATGATGACCCACCAGAAAGAACACATTCCATGATAATGCTTAAGAAACATTTTAATTTCAATATTTATAATCCAACCACACAACAAAGTGCAAAATTAGAGCTAGCTAGAATGAATGGAAATGAATTAATTTGATTAAAATTTAAAGTGAAAGAGGAATAGTACCGAACGAAGATGAAGGAGGGAGATAAAATTTTACAAGTATTCAAGGACCCACGGTTGTTGGCACGTATCATCGACGGAGAAAATTGGGTAAGCGTAGCGGACCTGCTTCTCCCAAACGTCGAACGCGAAGGAGAGGAACTGGGAGTGGGCATGGACGTGGCGGTGGGCGGTGACATCTGCGAGGGGAGGGCAGTGACCTCTCTGTCTCATGCTCTCCCTGTGCATGTGAGAGAGACAGGATGAAGAATAAAGAATAAAGATAGGCTTTCGTTGTGCGTGTGAGAGAGAGGATGAAGAATAAAGAAGATTGGCTCGTTTTTCGTTTTCGTTTTCGTTTTTGGTTTTACATTTTAAATTCAAATTTCAAAAAATTAAAAGAGGGGGGAAGGGTGAGGGAGGGGAGGGTATAACAAGTAAAAAGATACTTTATTCTAAGACAATTTTACAAAATCGTCTTTGAACACCTATTTTCAAAGACGATTTTACGAAAACCATCTTTGATCACCTGTTTTCAAAGATGGTTTTAAGAAAACCGTTTTTGATTCAAGTTTTCATATTTTGAAATGAACGCAAGATTTTCAAAGATGGTTTTTGTAAAACTATCTTTAAACACTTGTTTTCAAATACGGTTTTACGAAAACTGTCTTTGAACACTTGTTTTCAAATACGATTTTACAGAAACTATCTTTGATTCAAATTTTGAATTTTATTGATGTAGGATTTTCAAAGATGGTTTTTTGAAAACCGTCTTTAAAGACTTGTTTTCAAAGACAAATTTATGAAAACCATCTTTGAAAAGTTTTTTGGAAAACGGTTTTACAAAAATCGTCTTTGAAATTGTTGAGATATTTACAAAATTGTCAGGCGCTTCTATTTCTAAGACTGTTTTGCCACAACCGTCTTTGGATGCGCGTCGTAAAAAAGGGGTTTTTCAGTAGTGACTTCCTCTTTAATATCTTTTGTTAGTTTATTCATCATCAAGGCAAAGAAATAAAGTTTAAGAACCGAACCTTGGTGTACACCTACCATGATAGGAAAATACCTTGATGTTCCATTATAAGCTTTCACACATGTGGTAGCCCATGGTACATATCCTTGATTGCATTAACATATTTTAATAATATTTTTTTCTTCTTAAGAGTCCACCATAAAACTTTTTTTGGGACCATATCGTATATTTTCTCAAGATCTATGAACATCATATGTAAGTCTTTCTTCTGTTTTTGATAGCTTTCCGTTAATTGTCGCATCAAGAAAATAGCTTCCATGGTACATCTTCTTGGTACAAATCCAAATTGATTTACAAAAATGTTAGTCTCCCTCCTCAAGCGATGTCCGATAACTCTTTCCCACAACTTCATAATATGGCTCATGAGCTTAATGTCTCTATAGTTAGAACAATTCTAGATATCTCCCTTGTTTTTGTAAATAGGTACAAACATATTTTTCCTTCAAGCATCAAACATCTTATTTGTTTGAATAATCATATTGAAAAGATTGGTCAACTATTCCCAAGTTTCTCCACACATCAATAGGGACGTCATCAGGTCTCAGCTTTATTATTCTTCATCTTCTTTAAAGTCTCTTTAACTTCATGTGTATTAATTCTGCGCATAAATCTTCTATTCAAATCATCATAAGTGTCCTTCAAGTCTACTTCACTTTTATCGTCATCCCCATTAAAAAGTTTGTTAAAGTAGTTTAGTCATCTTTTGTTTACATCTTTATCTCTTACCAAAAAAATTTTATTTTCATCCTTAATGCATCAAACTTGGGTAAGGTCTTTACTCTTTTTATCTCTTATTTTTGCAAGTTTGTATATACCTTTTTCACCATCTTTGCTTCCAAGATTTTTATACAAATCGCCAAAATCCTTGTCTCTAGCTTCCCGCACTGGTTTTTTTTTTTGCATTTTTTCTCACTACTTTAAACTTTTGCAAGTTTTCATCATTAGGACTTTTATGCAAAGATCTAAAATATTTATTCTTCTGTTTAATTGCCTCATGCACCTCTTCATTCCACCATCATGTTTCCTTTGCTTTCTCCCAGCAACTTTCTTCCCATATTTTGGACACAAATAGTCATCTTATTCCATATTTGCTTCTCCAATAGACTCTCACGGTCCTTCACATAATATGTTTTCCTTAAACTCTATTTATTTTTCCTTCTTTAGCTTCCACCATTTTATCCTTGGGTTTTGAGATCTCTTCCTCATATTAAGTATTTTGTTGAACCGAATATCTAGGACTACCAACTTATTTAATTATTATTATTTGTAGAAATTTAGGTAGGAATATCACATGTGCACGCTAATCAACTAATTGAGTTAAACTTTTTTTAACATATTAATTAATTTCATATATTCCATATAAGTTCAATTAGGATAAATTAAACATCAGTATTTTATAATATGATAGATTGACATAATGATTAGGCACTTTGTTCATATGTTGTAGAAATAATCTATTTAATATGTAATCTAGCGTTTGATTCAAATGTGTGCGAAAATCTTTCACACCAATATTAATTACTCAAATGAGATTACTGCGAAAATCTTTCACACCAATATTAATCACTCGAATGAGATTACTCTCTGATCCAGTGAACTGAGAGATACTCATAATAGGACAAAAAATCACCATTATTTTATGAATACCATGCATAAATATTTTCTTTAGAAGTTTGTTGTGATATTTTCTTAAGAGAAAAAATGATCTCACTTATTTAATAACCTAGTCGAGTATTAGTTTTTCCATTTTCTAATGTGATTCGTTATAATGTTAATTTTCACGTATAATAAATTGCTGGAGTTATCTTTGTTAGTTTGTTTATTGTTTTTTCAGAAAAAACTTTGATTGTTAAACTTGTAGTCAAACAACTTGATGCAAGTAGACAGCGATCGACATACATATAATTTTCCAGTCTAAAGCTTTTTTGTTTACTAGTCAAAGTATGATAAAGCAAATTTTATCTATATATGATGGGTAAATGATCACATCTTAATGTTTTCTGCCTCGTTTGTCATTTATTTAAATGAGAATCATGCAAAGTGGGTGACTTATTTCCAGCACCAACTTAAGGTGGAGAACATTCAAAGTAAAAAAAAAAAAATTCCAATTTGTAAGTCTCTTGCTATTTACACCCCCTTTTTAAGTACACCCTCATATCTTCATTCTACCTCTCAATTACCTATTATACCCTTTTTCTTAAAGAAGTATACTCTTTTTGCTTTCTAGAAATGTGTTTCTAGAATTACATATACCTATTATGAAAATGTATCTTCGAAACTATGATTGATAGATCCAGATACATACTTCCAAATATGTATATATTTTTCAACAAAATGTCACTAAAGAATTAAGATGATTGACGAAAAATACAATAAAAAAGATAATAAACGTTTATCTTATACTCATATTTGTTAGTCTTATTTCATTCTATCATTAGTGTTCTTTAAAGCCTATCTAAAATCTTATTTTCATCTTATCTTTATTATTCTTTAAACCCTAATTCCAAACTATCTCTACCATATATTCATTATATAATATTGCATTGTTGTCATTATTATACAATATTTTGCATTTTTCTTCATATGACAATGCATTTCAAAGTATGTTCATCACACTCATGAACCCCATATAGTTCAATAACCATAGCAAAACATTCCAACACCTTGAATTCTTGCAAACAACTCACCAAAAACTCATCAATGTGAATCTCATGATCTCAACATAAAATCGTTTCTAATAAATAAAAACAACATTATCTCAACCGCACACATCATCATAAATTCATTAAGATCTCAAAATAATTAATTTACACAAGGAAAATATTCATTAATCACATATATCAAACTGGTTACTAGACTCGAAATTGATCATTTGACTCAAAACTAGTCATTGGATTCAAAACTAATCAATGGACGTAAAATTGATTAGTGAGTGCAAATTCTACAAAATTTCAAAGTTATGTAGAATTGTCTCTCATGGCTTTTAAATCATCCAAAAACAAAATCAAACACTTTTCTATCAATTCCAATACATAAATAACATCAGAGCTCTTTACAAATAGGAATTTGTCATCAATATTCATCAACTAATCAAGAATCCCAATTTCAAACTCAAAATCTAAAATGCTTAAACTTCCATTTTTAAACAACATGATTCATTCTCAAGCAACATTTAAACCAATGCAAAGTAACCTAAGCATAGAAAAATGTAAAGCTTCTCTTACCTATCAAACTTAATGGACTTGTTTCGAGATGAACAAAGAAAGGAAAAGAGGAGACTTTGAGTCCAAGATACAAGTTTTTCACTACCACTCAACCATCACACACCCAGAACCCATCAACAAACATAAACAACATTAAAACCCCAAAAATGATTACTTTCATGAATCCCCATGGGTGCTCTATGAAGGAAAATGAAAATGGAGTCAAAGGGAGGAAGAAGAGGTGTTTAGCCCTTCATGGCTCAGCCAAACAACATCAAAAGGAGAGGAAATAGGTATCAAGCTTATGGGATTTGGATCTCTCTCTTGAAGAAGAGAAGAGAAAGAGGCTCCCTTGCAAATGCAAATATGAATTGTGAGGATTAGAGAAAGATTTATGACCCATATAGTTCTCCTTTCCACACCCAGGTTTTCTCTTAGCACACTCATTCCTTAACATACATCAAGGCCTGTTTGCTCAAGCTCAAACTCACTAACACAACAAACATAAATACGACATCACCACATAAATAATTAATTTACTTCAAGCATTTAATTTAAATTTGATTAAACTTGCTAATTAATTACAATCACTAAATCATGCATTATAAATATCACAATGTTACAACAGCCATGTGACAACAACGTCACATACATCAATTATCATGTCATCAGTAGATGTTTCATGTAGGTACATAGGTTAAGGTTAATAGAGATGAGTTAACAACATAATTAATTTGTCATAATTTATATATGTTCAAAGACTAAATTTAATTTTTTTGTCTTTTAAATATTAATATGTCAATCTTGTACACTTTTTGGAATCAAAATCAACATTTACTCATAAATTTATTTATTTTACCATAAATTAAAAACTATTTAAGTTCCTCAAATTTCAAAAAGAAACGTTTTTAATTCCTAAGGTCAAATTAAGAGAAATGGTGAAAGGTGATTACATGGTGTTATCAACAGTTGATGTGTGTTTACTTTCAAATGTCACATCACCACTTTTGTTAATATCGTTTAAGTCTAATAACTAAACATATTTTTTAAATTTTGAAGACCAAAAATAAATTTATTCCAAATTTTGAAAACTAAAATAGTATCTCGATCACATATATATAAAATAATTATTTAATTCATTAAAATTAATAAAAATGATTAGATTAATTAATTTTTTTTATAAATTTTAATTTTATTTCAAAGCTATCCATTACACTAATAATTTAAAAGGTGATTATATTTTTAGTAAAAAAAAATTTTTAACCAATAAGTATATTTTTTTTTGACAACTCAATAAATATACCACTTTGGAAATGAGTATATTATTAATAAGCATCACAATTAATTAAGACTAAACAATAAATTAACAAAAATAAAATAAACTTATATTTCTTATATTTAAGAAAAATATTATCTTTTGTTTATTGTATATAAAATGGTAATACTAATAATAAGGTAAAGCAGAAATTCTAGCTGTCTGCCAACTAGTGTCAAGCCAGTTCAGTTGTTGCCTTAAGAATTTCTGACTGACAGTAGTGTGCCACCTATTGCAATAAATGTTTTCCCATTCCCATTTCCTACATCCTTAGCACTTAGCACTTTTTGACTGTTACTTTTTTTGGACTTTCACTGTCAGTTTCCCACTTTCCCTGTCTACCTATCAAAGCGCGTCAACTACTTACAAAAACGGGACAAAGGGGTCCCTTAACCCCTATGTTTCGAAAGAAAAAAAAGAGAGGGGAATTTTTTAATTTAAAAATTAAGTAAGAAACAAAATATAAAAAGAAAAGTCAGACTTTCAATTTTTACTTTTTACTTTTTTCTACTTTAAGTTTTAAACTTGATCCTTTTTATTTTCTTTTCTTCCCACTTTATCTGGATGAGGAAAAAAATAAGATTAAAAGAAATAAAAGAGAATAAACAATTAAAAAAAGTTTGAATGGAGTAAAAATTAATAATAAAATGTCAAATTATCTCTCTAATAAACTTCATTACATATAATGCCATATATATTATTTTATTTTCAGGCTTTTAAGAAAATTATATTTCAGCGTTGGCATTAAGGGATGTTTTATCTTGACTGTACCATCTTGACATTGAAGAGCCTATCATAGAAATGGATTGCCAACAAGTAGTGAATAATGTTAATCATAATCACCCAAACTTTTCAAAATATGGGGTTATTATTGACCAATGTTGTAATTTACTTCAACTTTTATCAAACCAATTAGGGTTTTTTTTCGGAGATTAGCATATTTAGTTGCTCCTAGTCTTGCCGGTGGACAAATTTTCATGTTAATCACCAAGTTCTTTTATAACCCTCTTGATTGTATTGCTCAATAAGTTGCTTTGGAAATAATAAAAGCATGTTGCTATAAAAATTATTATATCTTCCTCATCCTTCCATTTTTTATTGGCTCATGGGATAAAATATATATATATATACAAAATTAAGGTTTTTTATTTTATTTTCTTAACTATTTCTCATACCAACAAGATTTTTAAAAATACTAATTTTTGATTATTTCTCTCATGACCTTTTCTTTCCTACTAACTTCTCAAATCCCGAAGATAGCTCATCTAAATAAAAAGACACTGTGACTTATTTTTTAGGGTCTTAGTTATGTGAAACACCGGGTAAAAAACAATTATATATAATTATAATTTTAGAATATATTTTTTAAATCAGAATATTAACAAGATATTACAAATACAAAAATATTTAAAAACATTCACTGTACAATATAGTTTTATATCATCATCTATTCATAACTCACTATATATAATATAATAAGTTTGTTAATTTTATGTTAATTGATAATTATTTTTAAATCATAATAATAATTTATGATTGAATAATAAATTAAATTTGTTTTACATTGTTGTAACTTACTATTAAACTCATAAAAAAATAAAACATCACTTAAGACATTGGATTTTAGAGAGAAAAAATAAAGCAACTTTTTTATGTAAGAAAATATTTAGGTGAATTGGTTTATGACACCCTTCAAGACTATAAGTACTTATATAGGTAGTTACTGAATTTCCATCAACAAGATTCTTAAGTAAACAACTAAAATCGAATTCACATGTAAAATATGAATTTTTTTTATCAATTATATCAATCTTTGTTGACAAATAATACTTTTTTTTATTGAATTTCCATCAACAAGACCCTTACTAGACAACGAAAATAGAATTCATGTTCTTGTGAAATATGGATATTTTTTTATCAATTGGAATAATCTTTATTAGTAAATACTATTTTTTTTCTATGTATATGGAGTTTATAAAATTATTATATGATATTATCATATAATAAAAAAAGTTATCCTTTAGGAATGATGATAAATTTTTTGAGAAATTTCAATAGCATTGATGATGAAAACAACTGCTGTAATTCTTTTAAAAATCCTAATAATGTACATCACTCATAATTAAATTTCTTCAAACAGGTTTAATTTGCCGAAAAGAAAACAGGTTTAATTTCAGCGTGGTGCACACTATTCTTTTTTGGTGTGAAATACGTGGCGTCTGATTAGTAGCTCACACATTATCACATTTCAGCTCACTGCGTTAGTTAGACGAGTGTTTTACTATTTCTTTCGTTTGGAAAAGAAAATGGAAAGAAAAAAAAGAAGAACAAAATAAAACTTATAAAAGAAAACCAATAGGGAATAAATTCTAAGAGTCATTTAATATAAAATAAACATAAAAGGAAACGAAAATATTTTTCTTAAACAGATAAATTAATTATAATGACGATCGAGTTGTAAATAAAAGAAAAATGTAATAAAAAATGTTAGTTTTTATTGTATTAAAATAATGTTTATACTTTCTCCCCCTTCTTCCATTTTCTCATCTATTCATCCAATCCACCACTTTTTTACAAAAATGATTTTTTTTTTCTCAAGCTATGTTTTCTTTTTCTTTCTTTTTCTATTTTTAAAACTAAAGTCTTGTTTGAATGAAATTTCCAAATACTTTTTTGTAGAAAAATAAATTAAAAATAAAATGCATTAAATTTTTTTTATAAATGAAAATTAGGTTATATGAAATAACTTTTAAAAAAGTTAAATGAAAGAATTTCTTTAAATTAATTTGTGCGTAAATTAATTTTTATTTAATTTATTTTGTCTTTTGATTTTCTTTTATAATAAGTAGCAATTGAGAAATTTAGTTAAATAGAAACTAAATATTAAATTAAAATATTAATTGTACCTGTTATTATAGATACAAAACTCCATAGTCAGAGTCGTTGTCAATATTTTCTTTTTCCCTTTTGTACAGATGCTTGTCTTTTGACTCAAACTTGTCGCCATTCGGACTTAGAGACATTTCATTTCATAATATTATGGACGGATCAAATATCGACGATATGGCCAGCAAAATATATGAATATTTAAAATATGTTAAATTAGTATTTAGGATCTTTAATTTATTTTTAATATGCATTTCGGTTTTTTAATTATTAAATGATTTAATAGGATTTTTTAATTATTTAAAATAATTCAATTGAGTTGATTTCGATCAATTTAGTATTAAGGTGTATAATTTAATATAACATACTTAATTCACAATTGTTAATGTTAATATATTTCAATATCAGATGATATGTTAACCGCATTTATATTTGATCCAAAAAAAGATTCAATTAAACTATTTTAAATAATTAAAAGATTCTAATTGAATCATTTAATAATTAAAAAAATCAACTGAGTATTAAAAATAAATTAGATGATATAAGATCGTCCCATATGGCCAGATCTTCTACCTAATTGTCGGAAATTGATTATATATAAAGCATACTTTTAAAAATTAATCTGATGACTAATCCGGTCATGGTATTTGGTCATTGGGTCAATGGTCGAACTGATATATCACTAATTAATTTGTATGATCTGATTTATATTAAAAAAAATATAAAAATTTTATACCTATCTTAAAATCTTTTTTCTTGTGCATTGAAATTCAAAAGTCTTAAAAACATAAATAAAACATAAAGAACACAAGTTAAAAAATGACTATTATCTCTAACGTTTGACATTAAAGGCATCAATGACATTATATATCAATATCCACACTAAAATGAAACATAATCATATCACATCAACGTAGATTATAAAATATAAAAAATCAATCCAAATTTTCAAATCACACTTTTAAAAATAACTCGAGATCACAATTTTACATGCAACTCAACTACATTTGTGACCACTTTTAAATCAATTTAATTCAACAAAAAATGCAATTGCGGTCACAAAAAATATTCAACAATAAATGAAAAAATCAATTTAACTCAAGATCACAAAAAAACTAAAATAAAACAAAATGAAAAAATAAAAAAGATAGGTGATCCAGTCTGGGTTAACAAGTCACCGGCTCGACCACAAACCTGATCGAATTAATCCGAGTTATTTCAGGTCACTCCAAATCAATAGTATAATCGATTCAACTTATGACTCGACCCAATTTTATCATTATATTGGGGTTTAACCAACCGGTCGAATTTTAAATCAGTCTGAGTTTTAAATGTATCGGGTTTTAAAACTATGATATAAAAACTTGTCGAAATTTTTATTACCAGTATGATACTGCCATATCTAATGCACACACCAATGTATTGTCTTATAGGCTATGCCCAATCAATTTTTTCCCGCAAAAGAATCATATTTTGAAAAAAAATAAAATTAGACATTGAGAAGTAATGCCAATTGGGGACAGGCCAAATCAACAACAACTGCAATCAGGATAACCAATTCCGAGCACAGAAGCCTCAACATGTTTTCTCGGTAAACAAAAACTAAAGGATGGATTCTGATAAGTCATATTTTCTTTTTAATCAGAAGTATCTTTTGAATATTTGATGTAATTTACTTTATTGTATTTTTATTGTAGATAATTTTGTTTGAGAGAAATAAAATTATTATAGATAATAAAACTTTTTGTAGGACCTATTTAATGTAATTATATATTTAAAATTTAAATTCTAAATTGATGATTAAACTAAAAAAGATCATGTAAGTTGATGTACATATTTAGTGGTAACTCTGTTTATTTATTATTGGGTTTTGTTTACATCCATATTATTTTTTCAATCAAATTTAAGACAAGTATAAAATGTGAACATGCATAATCATGTAACCTTAAATTTAAATAGTAATATAAATATGTTGACACCGTTTTTTATTTTCACTGATAAAACAAATAAATATTATAAAAATTTAAAAAGAGTTACCATCAATATATATATATATACAGAAAGGATCTATTTCGTAAACAATGAAAGAAAGCTTTAATGGATGCTGGCATGGAAAGCGTGAGAAAGGAACCAATTGTGGCTAATGCTTGTCAGCACCAACCATGCAGGCATTAAGATCGAAGAGTACGAATCTCCATTTTTATTTTTCAGTCAAAATTGAAAATATTATTATAAATACAGGTCAAAATCCTCCCCATCAAGCTTAATTGCAATTGCAATTTGCAACACCGATGGTAGTTCGTAATCATGAAAATTGAAGGCCTCCTAGTTCATCATTTATTGTTCTATCTCCCACATACCGAAGCTTACCTAAAGAAAATCAATACCAATAATAATCAACATAATTGCTGAAAATTTTTATTTCTTAATCAGATATTTTAAGATTTGTATCCTAACTTTAAATATATAATAAATCATAAATATTCATGTTATATGAATTTACATTCTTTAATAAAGATTAATTACAATCTTAGCATGAGATATTTGATACTAATATCATAATAAAAAAAATATCTAGAGAAAATCGCAATATATTATTAGCATTATATGGTCCTTAAAAAAACTTGGAAAAGGTCTTAACTATTTCACCATCACCATCTCTACGAATTAATTTCCATGTGTTGACTTTATCATTCAGAACAACTTGTATAAAATATTCATACCTTACCTACTACAATTTTCTGGGTACTACGTGCCTTGAGTACATCCTTCATAAATTAAAAGAAAAGCCAATAAATATAGTATTTAGCATTCTGTTAAATTTTTTTATAAGCTGACTAATCGCTCTACTACATGATCAACTTATTTTTGGGGTAAAATAATACCTTAGTTATCACTCCATACCTAAATCTGGGATCAAACCTCAAACCTTGGTTAAAAGATTCAAGTGTCAAACTACTTATCTCAACAACTTTGAAACATTCTATTTATTGGATAAAATCTTATAGTGACAACATTAAAATTAACATATAACATAGTCAAGTTAGTAGAATCAATAAGAAATTTGATATAATAAAAATAAACTAAAATATATTTTTAGTCCTAATAAAGTTTGAAATTTTGTTTTTGATTTCTAATATAAAAACTTAACTCTTTGGTCTCTAATATATATATATATATTTACTTTTTTGTCCCTAAGGCATTATCTAAATGACTTTATTGCAGTTTTTAAAACGTTATCTAAATAAATTTAGGCATAAAAAGAATTATATCGGAGACCAAAAAATTTTAAAAATTTATTAGAATCCACCAAAAAAAATTTAAAAATTTATCAGAAACAAAAACATATATTTATGCCTTATAATAAAACATAAAATAGCATTTAACATTTGTCTCTTTAATACTCATTTAATTACCATTTTTTTTATAAATGACCCCATCTAATAATAAAAAAAGTATTAGAAAAAGAACATTAAATAATATAGTATTAATGTATATTTTTTATTAATGTGTCAAACATTGAGAGTTTGTTTCCACTTTCCACAATGGAGACTGAAATCTCAAGACTAGCCAATATCTTGATTTATCAAACACACTTATGCATAAATCAACTCACATCAGATAACTATCAAGTTCATAAAAAAAATTAATATAAGATTATTTTAACTTAATTAATGATCTCAAATTTAATATTTAATTATGTAATAATGTAAATACTTAAAGAAAAAAAATTGAAATCTAAAATGATCTCGCTATCCAATTCGAATTGGGTTGCTTCTTACAAAGATACCCATGTTCTTTATCTGTTTCCATTATATTGTATGATAAAGTTGACGTATTTTTCATCAATTATAATCATAAGTATAGGATGATATATATATATATATATATATATATATATATATATATATAATATTATTAGCATATTCTCATGAATAGATTATCAACAAAAAAGAGATTCTCATAAATTTTTACTTTAGAATTAAAAAATATTGAAATGAATATATTAAAAAAAGAAATTCTTAGTTAATTTAGAGTTGACAATATCACTATAGTGTTCAGCTTAATTTGTAGCTAATTTATGGTTGTCATTTAAATTTTCTTCTTCTTCCGATTCTTCCATATTAGAATTCAAAGAAAGACACTAAACTAAGACTATTTCTTTGAAGTAACATTTCTTTTTGGTTGAAACTCTCGGTTCAATCCATCTTTCGAAACATGGATGAAAAAGAGGTTCCAACACTTTTCCTCTGCCCAATTTCTTTGCAGCTTATGAGTGACCCTGTTACAGTGTGCACAGGAATCACATACGACAAAGAAAACATAGAGAGATGGTTATTTTCATCATGCAAGAAGAACAAAACCTGCCCTGTCACTAGGCAATCACTTCCACACACAGATCTTACTCCAAACCACACTCTCCAACGTTTGATCCAAGCTTGGTGCACCAACAACAATAATGCCTGGCTTGGCATTCAAACCATAATTTCATCTCCAAAGCCAACCATTGACCAAACTCAAATTGTGAAACTCCTCACGGAGGCAAAGAAGTTCCCTGAAAAACAGCTCAAGTGTCTTAGAAGGCTTCAATCCATTGCCTTTGAAAGTGAAAGCAACAAAATCTGTTTGGAGTCTGCAGGGGCAATAGATTTCTTGGCTTCAAGTGTTATGAGTGAAGCAGCTATAGAACTCTTGTTTCATCTAAACCCTTCTGAATCTCATCTAAAAAATGTGGTGAACAGTGAGGGGATTCAATTTATTGAGTCTTTGTTTCATGTCTTGAAGCATGGAAAGTGCCAATCTAGAGCTTATGCAACTGTGCTATTGAAGTCAGCATTTGAGGTGGCTGGTCCAACCCAATTGAATAATGTCACATCAGAGATGTTTGTGGAAATGTTTAGAGTGTTGAGGGATCAGATTTCACAAGAGGCTTCTAAGGCAGTATTGAAGCTTCTTGTGGAGTTGTGTTCATGGAGCAGGAACAGGATCAAAGCAGTTGAGGGTGGTGGTGTTCTAGCCCTCATTGAGCTACTTCTTGATGTGTCAGAAAGGAGAGCATGTGAACTCATGTTGATTACTTTGGACAGGCTTTGTGGCTGTGCAGAAGGAAGAGCAGAATTGGTGAACCATGGAGCTGGAGTGGCTGTTGTGGCCAAGAAAATTCTGAGGGTTTCTCATGTGGCAAGTGATAGAGGGGTCAAAATTTTGACCTCCATTTGTAGGCATTCAGCCACGCCTAGAGTCCTTAGTGAAATGCTGCTATTTGGGGCTGTGTCTAAGTTGTGTTTGGTGCTTCAAATGGAGGGTAGTTCCAACGCCAAGGAGAGGGCAAGGGAGACACTCAAATTGCACTCTATGGTTTGGAGGAACTCCACGTGTATTCCTTTCTCTTTGCTTGCATCCTATCCATGATCTTATGGATCATATAGGCTTTTCATATATAATCAAGGTGAAGGTATTAAAATTAAAATATCTTTGTCCATAATGTTTTCTAACTGTTTATTGTGGAATTATATACGAATGAATCTGTCAAGTACTATGGATCGAAAATGAATCCCAACATCTATGTTTAATGTTTAATAGCAAGCACTGTGATTAATTAGTGTTCATTGGCTTGTCATTCATAGCTGTCATATGTAGTTTGTTTGAGCAACAAACGTTCAAGCCTTGAGTGTGTAATAGTTTCAGAAAAAGCCCGAGATTGATTTTGGTTGGTAGTGCTGAGCTTTTTGCTGAACAGGATGCTTTCAATTTTCAATGTTTGAAGTATTAGCTTACCTAATCCTCTCAGTAGAGATAAAGACAGAGGGCCATTGATGTAATCTTAAAATCAATCTTGTTATTCGAGTTTAATTTTAATACACTATCAATATTAAAAAATTTATAATATCTTGGTTTAAAATTATGCTAAAATATTTATCTGATGCCATTTTTTCTGTTCACCGGACAAACCTTTTAGGAGAATTCCTTAGTATTTGACTATACTGTAAAAATTCTTACAGTTAGTGTAATTCAATAAAATTCTTATTATTCATACACTTGAAATTCCACAAACAATAATAAAAAAAAATCAGTAGTCAAGGTGTATCATTTTATATTAAGCTAGCGATTATTTTAGTTTATCAAGAACAAATTTAAACTAAAATACCATTAACGTAGAATACCATACGTAAAAGAAAAAAATACATTTTGTATTAATTTTGAAGTAAAACAGTATTCACTAATACTGTTATCTGACCATCTTTCATTAATCAAAGCTGCTGAATCTAGCAGTTTACGTATCAGGGAGGACAAATGTGATCACGAAATTAGGAATGTATATGCTGCCCATTTTCTTCCGCGGCGAAAAGGGTCTGCTTTGTAATTGATGTGTATAGGCATGCCTCCATTGTAATGCTGCTATTGCATATTCAATCATTAGGTGTTCCTCCATCTTTAATTGGAGAGATTTTAGATTTAGATTATCAAATTAGTGTAAGTTAATGGATTTATAATTAACATAAGATCGAGAATTAAATTTACTTGTACAAAGTAAATATTAACTAGTTAGAATTGATCATTTACTAGTTAGAATTGTTAACTTAATTATTAATTATTTAAGGTTTTCCTTCAATAACCACTGAGTGTTAAATTCATTAAATATGTTTTTAATTATAAGAAAATATAATATTATATTATTTTGTATTACATTCTGTATTATATTTGATTAAATATCACGTGAATCTATTAACTGAGATTAGTGGAATTTAACTAATGCTATCAAATTGGAATCTTAAGTATACAGTTACATTAAATGTT